>NHYE01005662.1:0-121615 GCA_002938385.1 Gymnopilus dilepis
AAACGAAAGGGTTTGCGATAGGCCGAAACCTTTAGAAGCGTCCACCAAGACCAAGATGAGATTTCGCAAGCGACCGTGAAAATCCCCCATGAAAGATATCGAACGCGATCGGCGCTGTGATCTTCTTCAGAACGATGTTTGTCCTGATCAGGATTGTCAGAATGGGTGGGTCCCTTTTCGGATGTTTGATGCTTTGCTGGAGACATTCGCTGCGTTGAGTATATAGAGGATTGGGAGTGGAAATATGAAATTGGGTGAGGTACGGGGAAATATAATGAGATGAGGGGATCCCTAGGATCGCCCAGCTTATAAGGGCGGTCAACAGCATTTGTCGGTCTTCAGGCCGGAAAGGGGCATATACACCATGACGCCCCCAGAACAACACATGAATAAGGACACATCTTGTGGGCGTACGCATTTGAGCCCATTGAGTACCCATTGTGGCATGATGATTGTAGAAAAAGAGCTCCGATATATAACAGCAACTCCGCGAAGGTTGTGTGTACACAATTTCGAATCGCGCAACGCGTGTTTGAAGTCATACCGGGTCAGGAGGGCAACAGCAATTTATGCCGGGATAGGAGAGCTCCGGCGTGCCAAGATCGGCAGTGCTTGAATTGACGTTGAGTGACCAAGAACGGGACGTAGAGGCGGGATATACTTTGACAAGGCGGATACACACGGCGACGAGGCTAACAGAAACAAAAGAGACAACGGCGCCGGCTGTTGTTCTTGATAAGAAGAAAAGACGCCGTGCAGTCCATCGCCAAAGAATAGAAGGCCAATAAATTGGAGTGAGGTGTCGGGCAACACGGGTTCAATTGTCCTCAAACCACCTCTGAGCGCTTTCTTTTGGCAGTTGATCACAGTCGAGAGACTTGACTGTAGCTTGCCTTGATCAATGTCATTGTTCGACAGGTCGAAACAGGTTTCGAATGGCGCATACTCAGCACGAAAGCTAATGCCAAGGTTGCAGTGTCCAGTCGAGCGATAGTTCAAAATATAAAAAGGAGGCAAGTGATGCGTCATGGTCGGCAGTCCTGCGATATCGGATATATGAATTCATCTTGAGGATTGACGGTTGATCACGGACAATGTTAGCTTATCGAAATCTCCATCATATCAGGAAAGCCTTTGAATGAATTGACGGATACTACATGGCTTTGATTCCTGGCAGCTTCGGGCAATTTCATGTCCTAAAGCGTGACGTGAGCTCACGGCACGAAAATAGTTCGAAAACGAGACAGACCTACTTGTGTGCGAATGAATCACCACTTTATTCAGAAGGAGATTCAAGCCAGGTGTCCATGAGGTTCCACACCGTCCTCTGCTCCTCTGTCCACTCCTCCCTCTTCTCCACAACGCAAGACTCACACAATCCATGCTTCGCCCAATCTATCTCCTTCATCCTCTGAAGCGTCTCCAGAGGCTTATACACGCCATCATCCGCAATCGCCGGCTGGATGACCAGGGGCATCCATGTCTCGGCAAACACGTCTGTACAGGCCATGTGTGGCGTCGCAGCTGGGGTAAACAGGATCGGCGTAAAATGGGTGATAAGTCGGTTCATGAGAGCCATGCATGTTTCAGCATCGGCTGGAGAAAGGACCTGGACCTTTGTAGGTGTATTGCTCTGTGGAGAAGGAGATGCCGCGTGAGGGATTACATTCGTTTCGTCCACAGTTGAAGCAGCAGGGTCTGCTGGAGAGCGTTCGATTCGATCAGCGGATGTCTAGCCGCTAAAGTCTATCAAAGTACCTTTTGCTTGTGTGTCCACTTCTCCTGAATTTGAACCGGAAACGTCGAAATCCGTGGTGGTGACAAGACTATATAGGATAGCTTTTCGGACCTATTTGCGTTGAAATAGGCGATTAGAAGGGATGTCGAGACCGGGTGACACACGCACCGAAGATAATTTAAGTTCTGTTGCCACAGGCAGCGCATCGTGGAGGGGATGAGTGTGTGTAAACCCCTCAGGGTCTTTCGGGAACATATCCTCGAATATTTGACGCGTCGCCGTGTGGATATTCGGGAAGTCTAATTGTGCAGGGGCGGATACGCGCAACAGCGACAGAATATGTTGTACCGGAGCATCCTTGTTCAAGGGCCTACAAAATCGTGATCAAAATTAGTTGAAGCCGCTGATTTCGCATCGATGAAGAGGTGTTGACGTGGTGTCCTAGGAAGCTATTCATTTCGAGCCCACAAAGAGGTCATGGCTTCCAGCGCAACAAGAATAGCCAATCATATTCCATATCCAGAATTCATGAGAACTGGTCGACTTACACGTCGTGGTATAGATGTTGCATGAGGGCCTCAACGTCTGTAGCCTTGATCTGTCTTTCTGCTTCGAGGACGATGTGCTTCTGCAAGGGACGATCTATCGGCGAAGAAGACGCGTTGTGGGTCCCTCCTTGTGGCTTGCCATCCGTTCCTCCATTAATCTCAGCTTTTGGAGAGAAAAATCGTGAATGACGCGATAATAGGGTATGGTGGACTTTGAATCGCTGGATTTCTACATCAAGAATGAGAGAGCCGTCCTCGAACCAATAGATGGGATGATTCTGGATGAAAATGTTTCCGTCCGGAGTACTCATTACAAAGGTATGTCGTCTAAGGAATTAGAGGTGTAGAGAGAGGCAACAAAAAGTAATGGTGGCCGTCACGAATACGACATCGATTCCGAGGCCGATAAGATGCCAGTCACATGGTAATATCGATTAGATTAGATCGAACGGAATTCACTGCGAGTTTGCAAGAAAAACATCGCGTTACACGTTATACAATAGGATGTATACAAAGGGGTCCCAGAGCGAGACATGGAAATTCAGCACAGGGATTGAATACAGACGAAGCACGGGCAAGACGAAGCACATCGCTCTCGCAGAACAGCCACAAATATGCTGATGCAATTCTTCGCCTCTGGTGTAACTTAAACAAAGCCCCCTCGTCACCTTCCTGACACAAGGACGATGCTAATCTCTCTCGCAGACACATGGCCGAGTCTTCCTCTCCTTCAGTATAAAAGGTAGATAAAATGCCTTACCAGGTAGTACTCCTGTCTTCTTAGAAATGACACTGACACGCCAGATTGAGTCCCGGTCAAAGTTGACATCGAGGAGGCATGTCAGAAAAAGGAGAGAGTGGTCCGCGGGGTTGACCTACAAATGACTCCGGACGGGACACAGCTGGTGGTCCAAGAGATGCTGGCCAAGAGGGTGATAACACCCATGTTCTTCTGACTGGACGGAAAGAATATACGGACAAACAGTTGCACGTCGGTTCAGCACACGTCGACGAAGACCAACCACGATATGAACCTTACCAGCTAGACCCAACATAGTAGGCAGTTGGTCCAGAGCCTTCCACGAACCCTCTTCCAGAAACCCAAGCTCCATAAGCCTCTTGACCAGCCTAAGAGAAACTTCTTCCTTGATATCGTTGAAGCTGAGGCAACGTCTCCCGCCAGTCGAGGCCACCTTCAGGAGGCAGGACCGCAACAGGCTAGAAGAAATCAATCACCACGGAAGAGCAGCGCCACGCCTATGTCGACCCAACGTGTAAGCCAGCACATGCCCCGTCGTATCGAGAAATCCCTACGCCTGCCTCGTCCCCAAAATGAAGGATTCCGATCTCTCGCGAGGATCTTCCATCTCTAAACTGCGATAGTAGTTGAAAGTACTGACCAGGAAAACAGGAAAAGGACAGGCCATTTCCTTTCAAGGGATGATATATACGGCTCTGACACGACCGTGACGCTATCGTCCATTGACACAGTGATTGACACTAAGAAAGAATGTCAGAAAGAGCCAAAGAAGTAACCCGCGGAGTCGACCTACAGATGATTGGACATTTCATATCTATTCCTGCGGCGGGTTATAAGGAAGGACTTCATCGGGCTGACAACATCCTCAGGATCCTGCAGATTGGAAGACTGGGCTAGATAAACCTTGCACCTTGCATTAGCTCCAGCACTCATGTCCAGATAACAGGCAAAGAACAGATCGCAGCTCACCTTTCCCCAAATCCTAAACCCCAAAACTCGTCACTTCCCCCAGCGCACTAATCGCATTTTCTTCCAAGTACCCCCTCTCAACCAACCTCCTCACCAACCTCGCACACCACTCCTGACACCTCTCAAATTCCCTCACCGGTCCCCTCCATACCGGGTTCCCCACAGGCGGGAGGACCGCCCCAGGGTCACGATACGGCAGCCCGAGCTCGAAAGCGGCTTGCTCAATAGCGTCGCCTGGGAGAGGGGTGGACCTGTATTCGGGGGCGTACCCCGGGCGGGGGGTGTAGCCATCCACAATGAAGGAGGAGGAGACTTCACCCAGCTTGACGAAGCGGGTCGTGCCTGCCCCGCTTTCGCTTGGGTGGTATCGTGAAGCGACGGGGTCGCAATTCACTTTGACTTGGAAGCCGAACCCAGTATGCGGGTTCCCGACGACCTGGATGACTTTCCCGATGTTTGTACGTGTGGGCGAGGGAGAGGGGATGAAGATAAACCAGTGCGCGCGGGCGTGGGGATAGCATTCGTGCCCCAGGAAAACTTCTCGATGAGAAGGAGGTTGACCTGCAGCAGATGCTGGCGCTGTACAGTCTGCAGCGCTCGATGGATCTGAAGCTGCGAGGCCTGCAACATGAGGAAATTAATTTATGTCAAGAAAAGAGATTAACCACGAGAAAGCGTACCCATAGTCATACGGGCTCGTCTTGACCATGCTGGAGCTGGGCGAGTAGACTGAGGCAGCTTTGCTTCGTTCATTGTTTGAACTTGAATGATCTTGCGTGAGGTGCAGTCTCTCAGCTGGTGTATATGAGCGTGAAAGTGGTGGTCAGAAGACGAAGAAAAGTCCTGCATGTTGCATTGAGACTCCGAAAGCTGGTACAACTTTCATCCTCTTTGCTGCACAGAAATTTGTGCCAATCGACTTCATTGATAGTAGCTATTGAGGCGTACATGTAAGATAATAACAAGACATTTGCTTAACTATGCAACAAGATACAAAACAAGACAGAGACAAAATAGGAATAAAATATACATGAAATTGACGTTTTGAGGGGAGGTTTCGCAAGATTTGAACAGGGATTGCTGGACGAAGAAATAAGATGACTCGGACAACCCGTAGGCTGAGTCCCAGCCATCATGGTGGGGGCAAAATTTTGCAGAGGGTGGAATTGACTGAAGCACCCAAAAGGACTAGCCAACCCGCAGGTTGGATCAGTCCCAGTACTCCCGATACCCATAATACCTCTGCCCAGTCCTCGGTCCATGGTAATCTAACAAAATCAAATTTTCAAACCGTCAGCACCTCGTTCACCCAAGACCCAGCCACACCCCAAAGGGAGGGGCGGTAACAGGAAAAAAAGAAGTGATATCATAAAAAAAAACACTCACAGCTACTCGTATCCCTAACAGGACTCACCCCCGCCACTCCCGCCAAATTCAGATACCCATTCGTCCTGTAGCTCTGCACCGCGCCCGGCACGCCATTCACTCCGGGCGCCAGACCAGCAGCGGCGGAGTGAAGAGAGGACGGATCGACCCAGGCAGCGCGGCACCACACGCATGTAAGGGGTTTGTATTGCGCGCGGGCTGTTTGTTTCCCTGTTTGTGTCGAAGAGGATGAGGATCAGTGGTCAGTGAATGAAATGAGGGAAGAGGGAGAGGAAGGAAGGCAACGTACACTGCGCAAAACACTCCCCATGCAACGCATTTCCGCACTCCTCACAGAACACCAGGTTCTTCTCCGGCACACCGTGCATCCCATCGTAACAGATCGGGCAGTCGTCCTCTGGCCCTGGGATGCGTTTCTTCCCTGTATCCGCAGCTGGAGTGGGTGTAGCTGGTGCGTCTGCGGAGATCTTGCCAGTCGCCCTTGCATGCGCCTCGCGGACGTGCGCATGCGCGATCGAGTTGGGTGCCAACGGCGCGTTGGCGAATATTTCTTGGAGCTCGGATGTTAGGAGGGCTCTGGGGGTGGGAAGGTTAGTGTGAGGGTAAGAGTGAGGGTAGGAGTGGTGATAAGGAAAAAGAGAATGATAGGGAGAGTGGGCAGCCATGAACGGTGACTGGCTTGACTGAGGATGAAAGGGGGGTAGGGAGACGTACTTTTGGTACCAGTGTCCGGAGGATTGGGGGACTTGGAGGACTGGTGGGGTGTTGTTGGTTAAAGTTAGGCTGACTGCGGCGTGTAATTGTGCAAAGCCGCTACCGACCTTTCAGGAAGATGAAAAGCTATCACAGAAGCGTGAATCAATGGGTTGTGTTGTATGGAGAGCGAACAACTTACAATATGCTTGCAATGGTTTCCTTTCATCGCGTCAGGACCTAAAGAAAGTGAGTACATCAGTCTCAGCTGCAGTCAACATGAAATAAAGAAGGCAGGCGCACAGTTGCACCGCGGCTTATGATCAATGGTAACAGTATAAACCTGTGAAGACAAATAACAATAAGAAACCGTTCATGAAACAATCAAACAAAAGTGGATGTGTACGAACATTTCCCGTCGAACCGAGAACACTAAACTCCTCTCTGAGCTCGCCGTCGTTCCTGTGCCTGTCAATCATGAACAACCTACAACAACAGCCACAGTCAGCTCCTCCGGTCACTGAAGAAAGACACCAAAAAACATACCTCTGTGTCATAACCCTATGCACCCTTTCCATGATATTCTGGGGACACTTGGGCTTGAAGACCGCACCGCGCTTCTCTGGCGAACCACTCGGACCTGCATCGTCGTCGTCGGGGTCAGCCTTCTTCTTCCCTTTTCCCTTGCCTCTCTTTGATGGTGCAGGGGCCGAGACCGACGGTTGACTGGGACCTGCAAGTGGCACAGCAGAAGAAGAGCCTACTCCTGTAGGCTCAAACTCTGCAGCAGCTGAAGCTGAAGCTTTCTTGGCACGCGATGCGCGAGGTTTCTTGGTAGCCACAGGAACAGACTCGAACGTCCCTGCTGCCTGAGTTGTCTTAGAACGCGATGCTCTGGTTGGATTTGATCGAGTTTTCTTCGTCGCAGGACCCGACGCGTCTGAATATTCTGGTCCCGTAAGGTCAAGAACCTCAGAGGTAGCTTTTCGCTTTGGCATGATTTCGATAGGATGTCAAGCAGGAAGTGGAGGCTCTTTCATAAAAGCCAACTGGCTGTGGACGTTTTTATCAAGATGTGTGACAACCCGCAAAAGGCAAATCGCACGGCAAACCGACAGCTGATGCGCCGCTCCCGACGTTTGATTTTTCCCGACCATCATCTTCTGACTCATGGAGCGTCGCGCACGACGCGTCTGCGATGTCTTTTGCAGTGCAAGACGTTTTTTGACGTCGGGGTGACTCATGCTACCCACCTCAGTGGCCCGAAGGAGGAAGCATCCCGCCCATGTGCACAAGTTTTCGTGTGAGTCAAACGCGTGGGCGACACTCTTTTTGCAAGGCATGGGCCACATCTATTGACTCTTCTACACAGCTAAGGAAAATAAGATCATGTAAAAGTCACAAGGAGCTCTATCAAGCAAAAATGGACTGAAACTACGCAAGACACAGCTGGCGGGGAGGATTAAAGAATTTGGGCAACATTCTACAATGGGCGGATACCCAATGGCATCTGCGTCCGCTCATGGAACTTGCCCTTGACCATGGGAGCCATAATTGCACCCACGGGCGTACGCAACATCTTGATGTTCTTATCAGCGGGCGGACGGAACTCGAAGTTCTCGACGAGCTCGACGACGGTGGATTGCATTTCAGTAAGGCTAGATAAAATTCGTCAGTCCCAGGACATCATTACAGAGAAAATAGAAGTACTGACGCGAATCTCCAGCCTATGCAGCCAGAAGGGCCGCCAGCGAATGTCAACCTGTAATGAAAAGAAAAGAACAGGTGGGTCACTTCCAACACACAACATATAGTGGCCGTGCTCACAGATTGGAATAAAGCCCAACAGGGACCTGCTTCTCCTTCATATCCTGGTTCAAGTGCCTCTTCGGGTTCCACTCGTGCGAGTCCTCGCCCCACGCAGCAGGATGCCTAGTATCATCAACATTCACATCAGCTTCATTACCAAGAAACGAAACTACCCAAAGAAAACGCCACCACGTACCGATTATACGCACACGTCGACACCAACACCGGCTGGCCGGGTACAACCTCGATCTGGCTCATCTCCTTCCCGTCGATGCCAATGACGGGCTCCGAGAGGGGGATGATGTCGTGGATCGCTGATTCGCGGGTGCTGCACCGAAGAGTTGTCAGTCTACATTAGAAGCACGGAGGGAGGAAAATGACGAACATCCATGGGGAAATCTGACGAGATGTGGTCAGCGAATGGCGACGACGATGATTTGAGAGAGCTTAACGTACAGGATGCATCCTCAAACCCTCCTGCAGATCAAATCAAAAACACGCAGAGTCAGCGTCCTTCTTAGTCTCCTCAAACCAAGCCAATCCAACTTGACACACCTTAATAACAGCATTCGTAAATGTCAAGCTCTCCAAATCCGTCGACGTAAAGTCCCTTTGTCCCTGCGCCGTGATCTTGGCCCTCTTGGTTTTGACCTCCTCCCGGACGCGTTCTTGGTCCTCGGGGTGGTTCGCCAGCTCGTACATGATCCAGGAGAGGGTGGTTGCGGTTGTTTCGTGCCCGGCGAAGAGGAGGGTGCTGGTAGTGAAGGCAATAAAGAGGTTAGATGAGAGACGAGCAGCATAAGAAAGCAAGGCTTACGTTACTTGTGAGAGGACCTCGTCCTCGCTGAGACGTTCGTCCTTGCTGTTGGTCTTATTTGCTTCAACTACAAACAAATCCGCATCCATCGTCGTCAGAAATCCAACCACTCAACCACAAAAAACACAACAAAAAATACCCACCAAGAATACTCAAGATATCCCTTCTCTTCTTCCCATCCACCGCAGCAGCCTGGTTCTCCACGAGCTCCTTACCCAGCCTCTTCCCAACGGTCAAGAACGCCTTGAACCGCACGAACTGGCGGAAGGGCAGCTCGCCGACGCGTTTGAGAAGGGCTTCGGGCCAGTACGCCCAGCTGGCGGCGAAGAGAATAGCGCCCTTTGGGGGGAAGAGGTTGGAGTCGGCGCTGAGGGGTTGGGGTGGGATTTTGGGTTAGCGTCATGTACAACGTGATTGAAGATGGTGATGGGGACCTACAAGAGGTTGTGGAACACTTCTGAAAACTCGTTTCTCTCAGCTTTACCGTCAAGAGAACCGAAGTGGTAGTCGAAGACAGCTGTTCAAAAATCCCATCAGCTTACTCTCCTTGGCTTTGTCCAAGAGAGGTACTGGTACTCTACCTTCGCCGATGATGTCGAGTGTCGTGTTGGCGAGACCGCGGCTGATGTCCATCGTCTGGAAGTCGGAACAGTCGCCTTCTTGGAGTTTGTCCTTCCATTGACTCGTCAACTGGGCGTGCATATGTCAGCTCGAGTGGCAGAAGACATCGTGGAACACGAGCATACCTGCGCAACAACGCGTCTGAACACGGGATAGAAGGGACGTTGGGCCTGAGTCGTGAAGGCTGGGTTGAGCAGTTTCCTATGGCGGACGTGTGTCTCGCCTGCTCAGTGTGAGTTGAACTTCTGGCAATAGATATCAGAACAAATGCTGACCTCCAGCCCAAGAGACGCCACGACCGAAGGCCAGACCTGTGAAGGTCTTGCTCTCCGTAGTCTTGGGGTACCCATAGCCCATAGTATGGATCGTATGATGAATAGCAGCCGGGTCCGAGATCATCAGGATATTACGCTGCATCCAAAAAACTCTCACTAAGCGACCGCATAGAAAAAAGAAAAGGAATGAACAGATCCATACACCGAAGCAACCATCGATCTTCCAAGCACCACCGTATTCTTTGGCCCAAGTAAAATCGAGTTGGCCAACATCAATTTGGCGATAGAAATCCACTTGGTGTCCGTAGAGCCAAGAGCCGGCAGGAGGACCTCGCAGGTTCTTGAGCGTCTGCCATCGGAGGCCACCCCGGTTCCAGAGGAAGAGGGCAAAGGCTACGAGAGGGATGGAAGCCCAGACTGTCCAGGGGACGTTATCGAGCAAAGAGAGTGAGGGAGTGAGGGAAAAGGAAGACATCTTGACCCTCAAATTTGGTCCTGGCTTGACCAGCACATTGTAATTATTCAGGCCGAGAGGTACTTATGGTTTATCTCGTCCGGAATTAGGTCACCACCGTCTCCCGGTTTCTGATGCGATCTCATGTACGTCTTCTCATTGGAGGTGAGGAGTAAAGAGGAAGTCTGAATCATTCGAGTTCAAGACAAAGCCGTAAAGGAAGGTCTTCTTTTCTTTTTCCTCGATTGATTTTCCGAGCCGTGAAACTGACGAACCGAACCAGCTCGGGAGGTTGGATTGTGGGTGAGAAAGAAATTTATTGACGGAAACGGCGATGTTCAAAGGGGGATAGATGTCTCCGCCAATGCACATTGATGCCGACATCGATATCTAGCCAATGCGTGTCTGCTTAGATAGCGGTAAGCGGGAGGAAGAAAGGTGGACGAACGGACAAGCAGACTCATGCATACATTATCTCCAAGCAACTCTGTCCACGATGTAGCCATCAGGGCGGCATGTATGTAAGGTCGTGAGGCATTATGCAAACGCTGTACGTGTGTGGTGCCCAGCATTGTCCAATTCGCCGATGATTTTCTTTTTCTCCAGAGGTTGTCGACGACGACTTGGCTGATTGAACAATGATGGCGCAGTCGCTTTTGGACTTGGAAGATCATGCTGAGAGTGGACACCGAGTAAGGCGGAACTGAGATACGGAATGTAAATGTAAGTGATGATCCTAGCATGGAGTTAATGGATGTATGTTAACTGAAGGCGTCTAGACTCTTTGGTAAGAAGATTAGACTTCAAGCTTCACGTATAGTCTATAGTCACTAGTGCCTGTTGCATCATCATGAGGTTGTCAATCGCTGTCCCCGCCGCTCCCCAGCTCTAGCCTCGAGCGCAAGTCGGAGGCCCCGTCGGCCACGGATAAGTCAGCAAGTCGAAAGGATTTCCAAGCCATACGCCAGTCAGATTTGCTTCCAAGGTGGGACAAGGTGAAACGTGAAGCCTCGTCTAAAGGTCCTGGAGCGCTTCTCGACATCACTCGACCCTTTTCGGAAGCAAGCTGTCAAACGGTCTTGACAGGCGGAGGCGAGCGGAGGCTTTCTCAAAATACTAGGTAGCCGCATTATTTTTAGAAAAACAGCACTGCCGACGGACGTGTCTTATGGTCTGCAAGGTCTGGATGGCAAGATGGATAAGGATGGAATTCGATTGAGGAACAGATATCGTGTTCTTGCCAAGGATGAGAAGCAGTTTTTCTGATACAATAGTGGAAAGCTACATTTTTCCAATGCCACATTTGAAACTTCCGAGCTCAAGTTGAAACGTGGAGAAATTGGACCCCACTTCTCGCGCAAGACCTAGGGATGTGCTCGCAATGAGTCGACTGTTGGGATAATTCGAGTCGTTATCTTGTTCTAGCCGACAGAAGCAGAGGACAACCCCAAGTCGTCCAGCAAACTGCGAAACATACGACCACTTCCCAGGTCTTTACACAAGAAATTAGTCCGCGGAAAAATGTCATCATTTGTATGCACTTGATGGAGTTCAGGATGTGCAAGAAAGTACGCCAAAGAATGGGGGAGTCACGGTAGAATGAATTTCTGCGGTAGTTCTACTGACGCGAACTGTGGCACAGCAACTTGCATCTTTCGTTGTAATGCCTGCTATCAAAACACTTCGTGAGATCCAACGATGTCCCTTTGTCTCCAATGCAATTGGCCTTTCCGGGATCAGTCGTCTAATATTCCAACCGAGATAACAAATGATAGTTATAGGGCTATAGGGGCAATGCTCGATAGATTTCGAGCTTAACCGCCAAGTTCGTCTGGCATCCTAATCCGGAATGGAAACAATGAACGAAAAGGGCGCTGAGAATTCCAAGATCGGCCATCAGAATTCTGTGACAATCGCATTGAAATCGAAAATACGACAAAGGTCCCCACTACGGAATGCCGTCTAAATTCCACAAGGAGTAAGAAAAAACCACGCAGGCGCTCTTACTCTCCATGCCGTTCATCGAGATACCATCACTACGGGTTCGGGCGTGTAAGTGTACCTCCTTGTTGTCTGGAAGGTGAAGTATCTCTGCCGGAACTGAGTCAACTGGCTACTTGGAGATAGCGGTCGGCATCACGGAGTGAGCAGGCTATGAATGCCTGTTACGTTCGGAGCTGTTATCCTGACAAATTGTTTTTCTTTTCCCTTTTGGCGGGACATAGCAGGTTTACTTTATTCCAGCTTAAAAAGGAGTGTCAGATCTTGGGATATTTAGACGCTTCAGATAATTCGAATCTACTCCCATAACGTCTCTTCCACTTCCTTGAATCGACCATCATCGTTAGAGGAATTATGTCCACCACAACGACTGTCACTTCCACTCAACTTGCTTCCTCCAACCTTGAGGTCCTGGAGGCACTCAAGGCCAATACCTTGACTGTCACTGCAAACAAGGAAGAGGCGCCATTCTACATTCTTCCTGATACGCTCTGTATCTGGCCATACGAGCGTATTATTAGTCCTTATTATCGCGCTGCCCAAGCCGAATCGGTTGCATGGCTTGAGAGCTTCCATCCATTCACACCCACTGGTCAGAAGGCCTTCAACAAATGCGACTTCAGTACGAACCATTTTTTGGCCGAACGACTAATTACTTACCTTGGATGATTTTTCAGGTCTTGTGTCTGCTCTGACGTTCCCCAAGGCATCTCATGGTGAGTTGCAAATTTGAGAGACGTATACCCGTAGCTCAGGTGAATCGATCCTTCTACAGAGGTCCTCCGCGGTTGCTGCGATTTGATGCACACATTCTTCACCCTCGACGAGCACACCGACCCTCTGCCAACTGACCAGGTCATCGTCCACTGCGAGGCGACAATGGATGCCATCCTTCATCCTGACAAGCCCAGGCCTGAAGGGGAGCCCATCATTGGCGAAATCGCGAGACAGTGAGTTCACCCAAGCTGCCCCTGATAATTTGTTTTTGACCATTTCCTCCGTGATTTTGCCGCATAGATTCTGGAAGCGAGCTTCCGCCCATGCACACCAGGCGACAAAGGAGCGTTTCGTCAAGGCTTGGAGGTCTTACCTCGATTCTGTCATCCTTCAGGCCCAGCGTCGAGACAAGGGTCGCTATATCTGCACGATCGATGAGTACATGGTCTCTAGACGGGATAACATTGGATCCGACCCCTCTTTCGCGTTCTTGGAGATGTCGCTTGAGCTGGACATTCCTCACTATGTGATGGAACACCCGCATATCGTTGCCCTGAACAGGGATACCACAGACATGATTGTCCTCGCCAACGTAAGTCGCTCCGTTGTGCCATGCATCCAAGGCACTGACCATGATCGTTAACAGGATATGTGCTCCTACAAGAAGGAGATATTAGTAGACGACGCCGACTACAATGCTGTCACAGTCGTCATGCAGCAGAACAAGACCGACGTCGCGGGAGGAATTCAGTGGATCTCTGATACCCACGACGACGTCGTCGACCACTTCCTGAAGCTCCGTGACGAGGTCCTCAGCAAGCAGGGGTTCCCTTCGTTCGGCGAGGATCTGGATCGCCAGATTGAGGCATATGTACACGGACTCGGTATGTTTCTGAATTGTAAAACGTTGGTGCAATTTGTTGATGACGGTCCGACTACATAGGCCAATGGATCCGTGGGCACGACGAATGGAATTTCGGTTCCGGAAGGTACGTGCTGCTTCCGAAAGACCATGTTGCTGAGGAATGACCGTGCTAACTCTCTACCAGGTACTTCGGTGATGAAGGCCTCGAAATTCAGAAGACACGCAAGGTTGTCATGGCTTGAACAAGCCCAAGATTTCTGCATTGTTTTTCGGTGATTACACGGAGAGGATGTGCTTTAGAGTTCTTTATGCCTTCGTGCTTTTAGAATTAGCAGACCTGTCGCAGCACTAGAATTGTTAGCCCCCCAAATCGTAGAAACATGAATATTTGACTTGACGACAATTTTCCTTAGAAAGGTTACCACTGCTGCTCAGGCTGTTTGGCGTTCAAATTTCCGACTTTCAGTGCAGAAAGCTAGACTGTAGATGCAAGAAAGAATAGCATTGCCGAAGCAGTAAGTCTAAGGTGCCAGGTCGACCGTCGCATCCTCTTGGAAAACGTGAAGGGTTTATCTGCCAGAAACCCTAAAATTCAATAGCTGAGCTTGAAATCGTAATCAGCACGTGCCTCATGTGTGCGAGGTGGCGGCCGCCCACTGTGATTCTGAACACTTGTCAATCAACTTCCAACTTAATCCGAGTCTCTCCGTGTCGAGATCTCTCAGCATCTATAACTACTGCTCCACATCAGCCGAAATAATGCCTTTACTTGTCCATTCGTTCGGGACTTCCATTCAGCGCTCTATGTCACTTCGCCAGCTGTTATCAAGTTGTCCTGAACTGCGCTCTCACCTCTTTAAATTGTCTCTGCGCACGATTCCTTCAAGAAGGCTTCGAGCGTCAGATGCGTGCTTCGCTTCCAAATGAATGGTCACCAAGTCAAGATAGCCCCATGTGTCGTCCACGCGCGACCTATGCAACAGGCACTGAAGTACACGATATGTCGATCCAACAAGATTTTGATTATCAGCAAGATAACTGAAATCAAAAAGGCAATGATTGCGCTCCACATCTGATACTACAAGACTCACTTTGGGTGTTATTTATCACTTGTGTCTGTTATCCTCGAGACGAGGTGAGACGTGAACTTTCTGCGTCTGTTTGTTGCATATGCTGAGCTATCTGATGCCTAGACTGTGGAAATGGAATGCGAGCAGGGACTTCATGCGATCTATGTCTCGCAAGACCTTTTGAGCAATGTATCTTACGGACCAGCAAACTGCCAGCGCGTCACGGTAGGGTCCGCCAAATAGGACAGCGCCAAGTCCAGGCGCCATCGCCTTGTTGACTGCACATTCTCCTTTGTGAGAAACCTCCAGTGGTACTCACAAATTTCACGAGACATTTCATATTGCTCTTCGTCCAGACTGATCATGAGTACTGAGTGGTCGATTGGTGGTCGACGCCATTGTCTTTGTCGCGCGACGTAACGTCACGTGCTTGTGATGATATGCCAAACCCCGTAAACTAAGAACTTCACGTCAAAACACGTCGAATTCCTTGCCAAAGTACGAACGAAGCCATAATCACTACAGGTATGCCTACTTTCTGATGTATCGAAAAGAAACCAAAATCTAAATATATTCTGTTTCGAGATCAGCCATGAGCAATCAGTCAAAGAGTTTACCACCATCAATATTGATCTGATTTCCTTCAGTCAAAAATCCTACAAGAGGAGTCGACAGACTTACGGTTTGTCCTGAATAGTTAATTAGCTTTGAGTTTCGAAATTGACGCGACATGGCTTACCAGTAATATGATGAGAACCTTCAGACGCCAAGAACGATACGAGGCTTGCGATATATTCAGGTTGGCCGTGGTAGCCTAATGCTGTTGCTTTACTTTGCTACGGATTTCAACGCGTCAGCCATGAAGCCCGGCAACAAGATCGGACTTGACTCACTCCGGCGTAAAATGCATCTCTGGGTGCCCCGACTTGGGTTATGAAGTTGTCGACTGCAATCCGCGAGGTCAGATATATACAAAACTCTCGAAAGAAAGTAATCCTTTACTCATTGGTGTTTCAACAGTGCCTACAATGATTATGGTCGGCCAGAGCTCTCTTGATGGTCAATAAAAGACGTACTTGGCGCATAGCAGTTCACAGTGATTTTGTGAGGACCCCATTCTTGCGCTGTAAGACAATTAAAATCTAATGCAGCGCGAGCAGGTTTTCTATTACATACCAGCAGCTTGGGTTAGCCCACGAACGGCAAACTTGGATGCGCTATAATGTCCGAGATTGGCAATGCCTGAAAATTTTGAGCGTCTGAGGGCTTGAGAAGAAAACCGTCTAACCTTGTTTTCCAGCTGAAGACGCAGCACCAATGATCCGTCCGCCCCTCCCTTGCTTGATCATTTGTTTGGCTGCATTACGGAAACACAAGAAGACGCCTCTGGTATTGATTGCGAAAACCCTGTCCCATTCGGAAACTGGCACTGTACGGCACCTGAATAGCCTGAATCACAGATTGGCGTCTAGACTTACACTCGGTCAACGGATAAGCAAAGGTTATTCCAGCGTTTGCCACAAGCTATGGCCATCTCAGTGACAATGTGGTGTAGTTTACTGGCATGAACGTACGACATCAACTCCTCCAAGCTGGGAGACTAGGCTCTCGAAGATGGAGATGACGTCGGCTTCAGAAGAGACGTCGCCCGTCAAAACGATCGACTTCCTCCCTTTGGCCTCGATTTCTGTCTTGATGGACTCAAGTTCAGATATCTTGGATTCAAGGTCGTTCAGAGCGACATCGAGGCCGTCATCTGCAAGCTTCAAAGCAATGGCTTTACCAATGCCTTGAGCGGCACCAGTGACGAGGGCGACTTTGGATGGTTGAGAGGACATGGCGGAGTGAATATGGAAGTTTAGTAGAGAGTAAGTTGTCGGAATTCCCCTATGTTTTCTAACTTTACGTATGTCAACGTGGTTACTTCGGTGAGCTGCTTGTGCCGTCCTTTGGCAGCAACCCCCAACCCCCAAGGATCTTTGTCGGAAATTCAAAAGCAGCCAACAGGAACTGAAACACTGAGGAACTCTACGGTAAGTCGTACCATCAGAAAAGATTCTTCGAGTTCGTGTTATCGCGTTCTCATGGAGTTGGTGCTTAGCCCATACGGACACCAAATTATTCGACAGATGGAGTCCAGCTTCGCCTGCGGACTATTTTCAGAATACGTCCGGCCCAGGCCGCCGAGCTTGATGAAATTGGATGCCCTGAAGGCTGAGATATCGGAGGAACGGCAGATAGCGAGACTAAGCGATTTCCCCGCTATCATCGAAGCAGATACGCTGATTGCTTCCCTATTTCGAGCCAATGGCGAAGAATGGCGATCACAGAAATTCATTACACGATCGGGACAAGTGAACCCCGAACGGGGAACTAAAAGATTTGACGGTTTGGACCGCCTTCCGGATATGGCATCAGAATGGAGGAAAGGCTCGGCAGTGAACTTGAATCAAGCAGTCTGGGAATCAGCATGGAGATCCTGCAAACTGGGTCGACTCATCACAACACCCCGCTGTGTTATTTTGCTCCTCGGGACTAAATAAAAATCGGCGTTTGGAATTTGGGAGCGCCTTCAGAGCTTCGCTTCTCTAAGATGAACACCACCTCAGTCCTCACCGACCTTCGTGCTGCTGCGCAAGCAGACGCGCGAATTCCAGCGGCTACCGCAGCTGGATTCCTTCTCCTCGGGTCTATGGTGTTTCTCTTCCGTCGTACGACTCAGCAGGACGACTCTGGCATCGTGAAGCTTCCCGACTGGGCCTCCTACTTGACAGCTTGGTCTTTCTTCACCAAACGCCACGATTTCCTTTTCAACGGTTTTGCGAAGACTGGTCAAGACCTTTTCCAGTTCCGTTTCTTGCAACATACAGTGGTTGCAGTGTCCGGCGAGGAAGGACGTAAAGTCTTCCACAATGACAAGTACCTCGATTTCACCCAAGGTTATCAAATTCTACTTGGAGGGGTAAGAAGCTGCATCTTTCTTCCGAAGCTTTTCGCTGACCCAGACTACATTAGGCTCCCCGGCTTGAACAGTCGTCACAAGCTGATTATGTACCGGAGAATATGACCTGGTTTAACAAGAATGTGGCTCTTCTCTTCAGTAAGGAACGTTTGGCGGATGGTGAGCCCAAAATGCGGCCATTATGAAGCTCTTGATAATGATCTGTGCCATAGTGTTGCCTTCTCTACTCGACGACATTCACACCAGCTTATCAAAGTCGATGCCTCAGAAAGAAGGTCGTATCGACCCCTTCCGCAACGTCTATGATGTACGCTTTTGACACAACAAGAACGATGTGGTTCTGACAATCTTTATCAGCTGATTGTTCAGATGACCATTCGAATGGTTTCTTGCCGTTCTCTGTCAAACGACCCAGCCGCTGTAGCTGACATGTGGAAATATTTCGACATTATCGAGAAGAGTGCAACGCCGTTCTCACTTATTGTCCCATGGCTGCCGACCTCGGCCACGAGGAACAAGGAGAAGGCCACTACCGATCTTTACATGTTCCTTGTCAAGTACATCGAACAAAGACGTAACTCCACCCCCACCTCTGATGCTTTCGACGTTCTTATTTCTTCTGGCCTCGACAACCAACAGATCGTCGGAGTAAGTTAAAAAATTTTGGAAGCCTTTATTTGCTAATTCTCTCATATAGTTCGCTATGATCATCATATTTGCCGGTATTACGAACTCTAGCGTGAATGGTATGCCTTGACTTACTTAACAAATCTGAATCGCCGCTCATCTCCAACTAGCTTGTTGGATATTGATCTACCTGGCGGCTCATCCTGAGTGGAAGGTTAAGGCGACCAAGGAAGTTCATGATCTCCTTGCCAGCTATTCCAACCCTGTTTATGCAAATGAACCTCTCCACAAACGTCTTGCTACAATACCCATTGAGGCATGGGAGTCTAAGATGCCTGTGATTGAACTCGCTTTGAAGGAAACCTTGCGCCTTACAGCGACTGGAGCCGCCCTCCGCCGTAATACCAAAGCCGACCTTCCTATGGCAGGCAAGGTAGTTAAGCGCGGTTGGTTCTTAGCTTACTCCGCTGCGGACGTCCACCTCAATCCCGACATATACTCTAATCCTGATGACTGGGATCCATCCCGTTTTGAACCTGGACGCGAAGAGGACAAGAAGCAGGCTTATGCATTCATCGCCTGGGGAGGAGGACGACACCCGTGCTCCGGAATGAAGGTAATTCGACTCCTCACATTCTATCGCGACAATTAATCCTGACACCAATTCTGTAGTTCGCTAAACTCGAGATCAAGATGATCGTTTCTCTTTTCCTGGCTGGATTTGAATACGACCTCGTTGACGCCAAAGGTAATCCTCCCAAGCAGTTGCCTGTTCCTAACATAAATGACCTTCAGCGCGTAAGTCGGAGCACTTTTGTGGTATACTGCTGTGTTGACGCTTTCGTAGGCGAGCCCTTTGGGAGATCCGGTTTATCTTCAATATAAAAAGATTGTTGATTAGAAGTTACCCGTAAGACTTGTGTTGTACGAGATCCCTCTACTCGAGGACTATCGCATTTGGATTTTCTTGTATATAGACTCCATGCAATCTTCGTAACGATGCGAATTTGATGCTGTTACTTACAAACTTGGTATAATGGCAGAGCATCCCTCAGAGTCAATTGAAGTAAAGCTGTATCCACGTTTAGCCTTGGAAGTAAGCAAATATCTTACGGCTTAGAATATACACCATAGCGGCCTTCTGCGGTGAAGTATTCTTCCGTCGTCTTCTCGAAATCGATGTTTACATGTAAGGATGATGTCCTCGTACTTGAATAATATCTTATGCCGTCTTACCTGACTCTAGCGATATCTTCTACGCCATGCAGATACCTGCAATTATCTCGTAAAGCTGCCGAAATTTTTGAGTCAATTCTGCCGGCCAGAGCAGGCAATCATCATGATCGGAGAACCGAACCAAGCCGGTAAAGGCACGTACTGCTCGGATCAGCCAAAATAGCGACAATTCGGAACGAAGACGGACTGCAAGTCTCCAACGAACGCTCGAAATGCTCAGCGGAGGTAGTGTGTATGCTGTGAACAAGGCTACGATCAGACCAGTCAAGACCTTCTTTCGATGGACTTCAATTTATAAAAGTAATCACACCAATTGTACCCATGATCAGTGCGCCGCCGGATATCTTTCGAGTTGGAATCAACCTTCCCCAAGTCATGGATTCCCCTCATGGGCTTATCGCATTTGCAGTCTTCGCCAGTCTTTCTGGCCTTTGGCTCGCAAAACGGTTTTCTGTCGCAAAGAATATTCCTGGGCCTCCATCTGCCTCGTTCTTCACGGGTACGCAATTTCGAAATAATGAACCAATTGTCTATGTTGACGTGATGCGGGAATAGGTAACCTGTTGCAACTCGTAGCCCCCGAGACTGGTCGCGACTGGCAGCTTAATGCGAACAAGGTTCATGAGGGGGTAGCCAGGATCAGAACGTTATTTGGAGTAAGGAACTCATGCATCTCTATCTCTAATTCCCACCTCACGTTGCTCTTAAGGGCAGTGCACTCCTGGTCAACGATCCCAAAGCTCTGCATCATATTCTTGTTAAAGACCAGGATATCTTTGAAGAATGGCCAGCTTTTACTGCGTAAGTCTCTTCATTTCAACACCCATACCTCAGGAAATTGGACACTTATTCACACTTTTGCAAGGACGAACGCATTGTTATTTGGAGATGGACTCGTTGCTACAATTGGCGATCAGCATAAGAAGCAGCGTAAAATGTTGACACCTGCCTTCTCTATCAAACATCTTCGAGGAATGACGCCGCTATTCGTATCTATCGCCAGGGAGGTGTGTGCGTTCGATTTAGAGAAAACCATCGTCATTAACCACCTCGAAGCTTGAACAGCATATTTCTTCAATGGTTCGGACTCAACCTATAGAGATTGATGTCACGCCATGGCTGAACAGATTCGCCCTCGAGGTGATTGGGAAAGGCGGCTTAGGACATTCATTTGGGAAGCTCTCCCAGCACAACGATTTTTCAGCTGCAGCAAAGGACTTGGCGTGAGTAAAATCTTTGGTTTACTAACGGTACTAAATGTCTGCCCAGCGCGAGCGTCTCCGTCTTGGTCCCTGGCGCGCCTTTGACACCCTGGTTCAAATACCTAGGACCAGCTCAGTTCCGCAGATTTATTCTTAAGCTCATCCCCTGGGGACTTTTGCAACGACTGGTTGACATTGTGAACATTATGGACGCCGAAGTTCACAAAATCTTTGCGGCGCAACAGAAAGCGTTAGATGCCGGAGTATCAGACGAAGGGGAGGGTAAAGACATCATGGGGATTCTTCGTAAGTTGCGTCATATCTGGAAAAAACCCCTTTTTAATCGATTTTCCTATCCTAGTCAAGGCGAACAGGTCGTCTGTAGACGCAGATCGAATGACTGACGACGAGCTGCTGGCTCAGATGACGCAAGTCCTTCAAATGCACTCTCAAGCGCCGGTCTTCTGATATCGTTATAGGACACTCATCTTTACAGCCACAGATACCACCTCTGGCGCTATAGCACGATTGCTTCATCTCCTTGCTTTGAACCCCGATGTACAGAGCCATCTGCGACACGAGGTTGTGCAAGCCTTCCACCATCAAGATGAAGCCATTGACTTCAGCAACGTGTCGGCTTTGCCATACTTAGATGCTGTAGTCCGAGAGACTCTCCGAGTGTAAGACTTTCCGGACATCTTATCCAAGTTGAAGCTGACTCAAACTACGATCTCTCAGGTATCCTCCAATTCCCACTATATTTCGCCAGTAAGTATTGCCATTGCCTGGCATTTCTTGATCTTATCCTCACCCCATAGAGCGCTTAAAGACACGGTTGTCCCTTTACTCCACCCAATAACCGGAGTAGATGGGGAAATTATGAAAGAAGTTTATATAGAAAAAGGGACCGACATATTTATCAATATTCTTGGCTCGAATCACCATCCGAAGACGTGGGGAGGGGATGCTGATGAGTGGAAGCCGGAGCGGTGGCTTACTGATCTTCCAGACAGCGTACTGAGAAACAGGGAACTATCGGGCGTGTACTCTCATCAGTGAGTGATGAAACAGAATGCCAATCTTCGGCCGTTGATGTGGACAAATTCTAGGATGACCTTCTTAGCCGGAAAACGCGCTTGCATGTAAGTGGAAGCCGTTTCATTTATGAATTTTCACCGACTCTTCTTTCCAGTGGTTTCAACTTCTCCCAATTAGAGATGAGTAGGGCGCATTTTATTCCCTCATCAACCAGGGCACTGACTCGACTTCAGAGGTTGCCCTTGCTATTCTTATCCAATCACTTGAATTCTCCCTTCCCAAGGACAAGGAGGTTGGTTGGAATGTCGGCCTCCTAATGACACCAGTCATCAGGGGCTCCAATTCCATCCATGGGCAGCTTCCCCTTGTCATCAAGAAATTAGATTAGCTACGAGTATAGATAGAGTCGCTCAAGCGACACTGCAATTATGTAGCTTTAGTCAGTCTTATTGATAGCCCCGAAATTGAAGGCTAAATGGACAGACAGCATATGAGAAGCAATAGCTTCCAGTTGGTTTGTATTTTGATTCCGCCGCTGGAAACATCATGACGCCTCCCCCACTAGTAGGGCTGAGGAACTGCAGTAATTTCTCAATTCTGATGATTGGGCAAAAATATCCTGCGTTCGAGTTGTTATACGGTCGAGCAGCTTGTAGTAACAGGACGTCTATCTATAAGGAATCCTATCAAAAAACGGAAAATTTGCTAAAACCTTGGTCTAGAATAAAATCCGCGGCCCTTGCTCTTCCGTCTTTCTTACGACAGAGTTCCCCCAATTCTGCGGCTTTTTTCTGGTAGCTCTCGAAAGTCGTCACCTTCTTGACAGCTTCTTCAAGTTCTCGTACGTTGAGCTTGGGAGCCGTACTACGACTACCGCATGCGCCGATCCCAAGATACTCGACGCGTGTCGCATTGTCGTAAAGGTCAAACCATTGAGGAAGAATGACTTGTGGGACGCCACAGCTGTGGAGGACTTAAAAAGGTATCGCAGCATAGAATGATCGAGACTTACTATGCGGCTTCAAAGTAGGAATTAGCACCGCCATGGTGGATGAAGCAGACGACATTCCGGTGGGATAAGATGGATGTGATGGAGGCATCTAGCCAAGGGGCTGCCTTGACTGTATCAGGAGGATGATCGAAGTCGTGTAAAGTGGATTGAATGAGATCTGTGAACTTGTCCGCATCGTTTAACTTCCAGAGCACTTGCATCTTTCTCCCTTGGAAGCCCATCAAAATTCCACTGAGAGCAATTCGAGCAAGTTCCTCCGTGAAATTGTAGTGCGTGCCCATCATAAACAGGACCGTCTGACGTTGGTCAAGCCAACGACCAAAGTCATCCGAGGAGTCCAAAGGTGGGGGATTGGCAAGAATGGGTCCATAAAGCGTCATGTTAGGAGGGACGACCATAGGGAACTCCAGTTCTTGCAAACCTTGACAGATGTAGGGGATGTCCTTGCGGAACTGAAAACCGGTCGATTTCTTCGCTCGAGGATCAAAGAGGAAAGTGTACGCCCATCGAAGAGTGAACCAGATGTTCTGAGCCATGTATGCCCAGGGAACAGGGAAGGGAATGCCCGAGCCGCCACTGAATAAAGATGTTAGTCTTTTCAAGAAGCACAAGAGATAGAGAGTGTACCAAGGATAATACCAGAATGCACGTCCGTTGGGCTGAGAATCGAGAGTCATGCCCAAAGGCGGCATGCAGGTGTTGACGATATACTTGGCACCGACCGACTTGCATGCCTCAATAGCTTGATGGAAGACCATGTCCATTAAAATGACATCGGGCTTGAGCGCAAGCAGAACTTTCTTGCAGCTTTGAATCGTCTCCTGAACCAGCCAACATAGAAGGCTTCAGTGCTTAGAAACATGGGAACCCTTGTCACCTACCTCAAACTCTTCGTCTGTCCAGGGGCACAGAAGCAGTGGAATCAAGTCGAAAGCGTAGTTCGACCGAATTAACGGCGGATGTTGGTTTCCGTCGTGTGGGAGGCCACTCCTCCAAATCGCGTCCATTTCTGTGACTCCAGTGATATGGTGGAACGTCAGAGTCGATCCGTCTTGGACCAGCTTTCGCAGCCTTTCGACGCGCTTCTCTAATTCGGAAAAGGACGCGACATGGATGTTCAGAGGCTGAGGCCGTGATAGGAGCTCAGAGACCAGGGATAGAATTGTCGTGGCTTGACCAGCCTCGGGATAGGTAAAGACGAGGACGTTGAGAGGCTTGACAGAGGCCATTGCGAGATCTCAATAGAGTGAGGGTGGGCAGACAGCAGAGTTCAATCGCGCGTTACTGCCTCCTTGAGGCACCTCTCCGGAATTCGCGATATGGTTTATTGCCCCCATTCTAGATTGCCTCGTTGACTCTGAGTAAATTATGCATCAATACTTCTGTTTCCATCTATTCGTGGAGTATAATTCCCCAGGCTGTTGGACGAGTCCCGAAGTTTATCCCTCTTCATGCAGGGACGATTCTGGGCGACCTGGTTCAGATCCAGTTCAAGTCACTTAGCAGAGAACACGTTCACCTTACCCTGGAAGGACGGCGCATGGTTGTCGGGTGTTCGGGAGATGTAGCATACCGGGGGTAGCACCCAAGACTATCGAAACAAGATAGTTGCAACTCAAAAAACCTGGACAAAGCGCTCGTAACAGTGCGCCTAAATTTTTATCAGCCTGGGAAGCAAAAAGAGGGTACTTGTAAGTATGAAAGAACGCGAGAAAAAGGCAAAGACCATTACGTTGGTAAGAACACATGCAGACAGCGGGCATTGTCAAACAAGTCACTGGGAAGATAACGCGTTTTTGACGCGTTTCATGATAAACGATATCTTGAACTGTGCCTTGTCCACAAAAGAGCAATAGATCTGCACCGAAGATAGTCTCAAACGCGTAGGTCTGCGGAAAAGTTGAAAGACGTTCTACGTAAAGTTGGGTGTGACCGTGCTGGAAAGAAGGTTCAATTGCCATTTCAAGCCATGCCGATACCTACAAGCAACGTCAAACTTTGCCTCGACCTTCTTTGCCGCGACCTTCATTTCTGAACCTGTGGAAGTTCTTCCTACATGTCCCCATCCAGCAAAGAAAAATTTTTGAAGCTGCGCATGTATCCTACTAGTCGCTTGACAATGCAAAGAACTCTCGAGTGACCCGACACGGACTTGGCCAAGGCACTTGTATGGGCTTGCTACGGCGATTCCTATTTCCCAAATGGCGACCGAGGACGACCGAGATGACTTGAAGAACTTCCATTATACCTCCTGCCGACGCAAACGGTCTACACATTGTTATTGCTGCTCAGGATATCGTACCGAGTTGACAGGAAGCATCGTCTAGGCTGGCCCGGATTTTCCAACCAAACTTCCTTCGACCAGAAACTTCCTTACTGTATTACGCTGGCGAGCGCTGTTGGAATGGCACGATCCTAGCAACATATTGCGCAATCTTGACTATGCACCGTTTACTGTACGTTCTCAGACCATGTACATACGTATTCTAAAAATTACTGCACTGCTCATGATGATCATGGCTGGCCTACGACGCACGCGTAATACGTACGATTGCAAGCAAAGTTCAAGAGAATCGACAAAAAGACGGGAGGGCTTTGATTTCGATGGATCTAATGCGAGATCAGTGGCCTCTCAGAATGCGCATTCCATCGTAGGGGACTAAGTATTGCCGTCTCGCAAAGGCTGCCTCAAGTTAAGAGGCCAAAAGGTTTGAGACCTTACAACTCTCCTATTCGATAGACCGAGGACGACTTCACTAGACGTCTAAACAAAATTTGATTCCTTCACTCAAAAATGAAATCCATAGAACAGACGATATGACGGTCACTTGTCTACACAATATCCATCTACGAACTTCTTCAACTCCCTGACCTCCAAACCCCCCTCTTCCTCCTGCCACGCTTTCCCGAGCAGCCTCTTGATCCTCTGCGCATTCGCCCTCTTCCTCTTCCCCACTGCACCTCTCGCGTCGTCCACCACCTTTGCAAATTCCTCCCGCACGGCCTCACGGGTGCTCAGTGGCTTGGTGCTTCCACCAAGGCGAAGAGGTGGTCGGGTGCCGAGTGCACCAGTGCGGATGTGGATGAGCTCGAATGCTACGTCCAGGGTGAGAGAGAGGTAGGCGGCGTTGAATGGCTGGTCGGAGGTGAATGGGTAGCAGATCCTAACACGAAATTTCATTAGCTAGGAAACATTCTGAAGGATAGATAGGTGCCTACATTGGAATGCCGCTGGCCAAAGCTTCTGTGGTACTACCCTGCCCACAATGAGTCAAAAACCAACCAAGGGCCTGGTTAGCGTACTTGTCATCAGTAATGCTCTAACCAGGCAATGCAAGCAACACCCACCGGATGATTTAAGATGTATTGCTGCGGGACCCATTTGGCCAAAAGACCTTTAGGAGATGACTTGAGATCGTCCGGAAGCTTCGCTGCTGGCGAGCCATACGCGAAGATCTGTATCATCGGAACTGATGAGATGCGGACCAGGTGAAAGGAGTTCAACATAGGAAGACATACAAAAGGAAAATCTTTCTCGATAAGGACGTTAAGAATCTCTTCGACGAATGCGGGGTCTTTTGGCCAGAACGTGGACCCGAAGGATATCTGCAACAGTGCGATGTCAGGAGCCAAAATACAAGGAGAAACCAGCCCACGTACGAAAATGACAGACTCCTTCCCGTACTTCTCGAGAGCATTGTCGAGGAAGAGCTCGACCTCAGCTTGACTGGCATTTCTTTCTTTGTTAACTTCTCCGTTCTGCAATTGACCGCTTTGGTTGTGAGACTCGAATTTGAGCTCGCCGGCACTGAAGTCGAGAGGGATGGTGGGTCCGACAGAGTAAAAGTCCTTGTTGAATTCGTCCAGCCAAGAACGGAGGGTTTCTATGAATACGGACTCGTACGCCTCGGAGGTGTTGATGATCGTTCCATCGCTGTCATTGAGGGTCCTGAGTTGCATAACAAAAGTGAGCCAAGGATGCTAATCGGGATGGCATAACGAGAATACTGACTGGAACAGTTTGCCTTCCATCGTATTGAACAGAGGTTCGGAGAAGGGCAACTGGCATTTGAAGTCAGATCAAATGAAACAAGGTTGGATTTGCGGTGACGCACCTCCTGAGGAAAGCATTCATAGTCGTACATGGGTGGCATCCCTGGAATGTGGATTGCTTGACCTGTTATATTTCCGTATTCCTAAAGCCACATACGATATATCAGAATCCGTAAGTAAAATATAAATGTCAAGCTCACAGCTTCGATGTATCTTTCTAGCACTCCACCCTTTTCTTCCAAGTTCTTCTTTGCACGTCCGACAACATCTCCAAGCCCGCCAACGTTCTCTGGGCAGTAGTATCGGATGATGACAGGTGCGCTGCCTGTTACCCATGCGAATATTGGGACGCGGTTGGCAGTGATTTCACGAGTTGCATGAAGTTGGTATGGCGCAAGAAACTATCGAAACATCTTTGTCAGTTTTCACGATAGAGACAGAAATTGTCAGAAAAACATACGTCCAAGATGACTGCAGAGGGAAACGGAGCGGGTTCGTACACTTTGCCGGTCGTACACGTGAGTTCTTTGCCGTTCACCAAGGCCGTGTACGGCTCGGCGTAGACCGACGTGTAGGCCGCAATGACCTTTGGAAGGTCGCCGTTGTCCCGATTCGAGTCGAGGATTGAAATGATTCTTCGTTGGAGCAAGAAGATCAGTAACGAGAAGAGCTGTCATTGAAATGCAAATCCTACCTGATAGACGCCAGCAGGTCTTCTTCACCTTTTTCGTACTGCCGTGCAATTTCCGCCTTGACTTTGGCAAGGAGCAGCTCTGGGATGAAAAATGTGACGAGGCATTTGCTCGCCTTTTGCAACTTGGAGATGAACACGCATAGAGGACGCGTGTGGCCCCACAACGGAATGGCGACTACGACGATATGGCGGGTCATTTGGAGAAATTTCTGTGATAATTCGCGTCTTTCCCGATCAAATGAGCGCAAAGATGTCCTCAGTGTACTGGGATGTGTCTCAACAGGTTTAGTTATCCAGGAGTTGGGAATCAGATTGCTTTTAGGGTCCCTTTTGTCCTTGATCATCTGAAAACAGCTCTTTGCCATGCTGTCTGTTGATAATTGGTATCATCAGCACTCGTTCTTTGTACAAGTCCGACTCCAAATTCTACAGAAGCAGCCGGTCCACCGAACCGATTTGATTCCGTTCCAAGGAGGCGGCGGTCCCCTTTTGGACGACGGCCGCCCAATACCGTCCATCAGAGATAAGATCTTGATGGAAGCGACAACAAACGCCGTCGCTTTTTTTGTTCTCCGACAACATGGGAGGATGCTAAACTGCGACGGCCTCGCTCGGTAGAGCCCACGTCCAATCTGTCCATACTCGTCCACACGATAATCCTCTTTGACACACCTACGGCGATACTATGGGGAATCTATTGGGAATGCACACTTGGGTGTGGGATTAAGGCTGCTAATCTTGCACTTGGGTTTGTAACAAGTCGAGGAGTGTATTGTCTGCAGGGGTAGCTCGGCTCGACTCTGAACAGCAACGATGTCCAGCAAACTTGGTTCCTCTGTTGAGGAACAAGGTGCTCAGAACAATGAGAAGCTGGCTGCTGTCGTTGTTACGCCCACGAACGGTGGAAAGGATTTTGAAGCTGCTACAGAGAAAGGCAACAATCCCAACGAAGACGAATCAGCGACCAAGAAAGAGACAGCCTTACCTCCCGTGCCATTTCTCTCGTTATTCCGCTTCCAGACGCCATTCGAAACTACTCTCAACCTCCTGGGCCTCGTTGCAGCGGCCGCCGCAGGCGCTGCCCAGCCACTCATGTCCCTACTATTCGGCAATTTGACGCAAGCTTTCATCGAGTTTGGAGCGGCACTTTCACAAGGCCAAGATGTGACTTCTGCTGCCCAGAATTTCAAGGAAGGTGCCGCTAGAGATGCCCTCTTCATTTTCGTTATCGGTGAGCAATTTATCTCGTTTACACGACAGAAGCTTTACTGATCTCTATATCACAGGTATTGGCATGGGTTTGGCGACATGGACGTTCATGGCCATTTGGACATATACCGGTGAAGTCAACGCAAAGCGACTCAGAGAAAGATACCTGGAAGCCGTTCTTCGTCAAGACATCGAATATTTTGATAATGTTGGCGCAGGAGAAGTTGCCACTCGTATTCAATCCGATACACGTATGCTGTTTCTCAACAACTCGACGTATATTCTCAGCTGATTTTTCGTTCTTTTTAGACTTGGTTCAACAAGGGACCTCCGAGAAAGTCGCGATGGCTGTTGAACAGTTCTCTTCCTTTGTGACTGGATTTGTTGGTAAGTTTCTACCTTACGCTTTAGGTCTTCTCTTCTGACTCTGGCTAATTTAATGTAGTGGCCTACGTTCGTTCATGGCGACTCGCCCTCGCCCTCACCTCCATTCTTCCCTGTATCGTCCTCACAGGTGGCATCATGTCCGCCCTGATGTCTCGTTCTATGCAACGTTCGCTCTCGGAGCTAGCAACAGGCGGCACACTCGCGGAGGAAGTCATTGCGTCTGTGCGTACCATGCAAGCTTTTGGGGCTCAGAAGCTGCTTGGGGGAATGTATGATCAGTACAACAAGAAGGCTTTGTCTTACGAGAAGCGCACAGCTGGTGTGAACGGCATCGGATTAGGGTGTTTCTACTTCGTCGTTTACGCTGCTTATGGCTTGGGTACGTTCTGTCCCCAGACTTCGCACGAAACACAATCTGATCACCCTCTTTCTAAGCCTTTTACTTCGGGACAACCCTCATCCTCGATGGGCATGCATCCGTCGGAGTGGTCGTCAACGTGTTCATGTCCATCCTCACAGGCTCTTATGCTCTCGTCCTCCTTGGACCCGAGCAACAAGCTATTGCTACAGCGAAAGGAGCAGCTGCCAAATTATACGCCACCATCGACAGGGTGCCCAAGATCGACTCGCTCTCATCAGAAGGCTTGAGGCTCGATGATCCCGATGATGGAAGTCTGGACGAGAAGGAGGGTTCCACAAAGAAGGTCAAGGGACATATTCAACTCAAGGACATCGTGTTTAGGTATCCTAGCCGACCTGACGTGCCTATCTTGAATGGTGATCCTTTTGCCATCTTTTTGGACCCTCAAAATGCTAATCGTTTCTTTGCTTAGGATTATCACTTGAATTTGAAGCTGGCAAGACCACAGCCCTCGTTGGTGCCTCAGGCTCTGGCAAGTCAACTGTCATAAGCTTGGTTGAGAGGTTCTACGACCCTCTCTCCGGTTCTGTTCTTCTGGATGGTGTCGACGTTGTTCAGCTTAACGTTGGTTGGCTTCGGAGCCAGATCGGCCTCGTTGCTCAAGAGCCCGTCCTATTCGCCACTAGCGTGAAACAGAACGTTGCTTATGGCCTCCTCGGTAGCCGTTTCTCGAAGCCGGGAAGATTGACCGAGGAAGAGAGGGATCAAATGATTACAGAGGCTTGCATAAAGGCTAATGCACACGACTTCATTATGGGCCTGCCGCAGGGTTACGATACCCTAGTCGGTGAACGAGGTTTTTTGCTCTCGGGGGGACAGAAACGTGAGTCACCTTGCTCTTATCACCATCGCTTTGAATGGCTTATAATGTGTCGATGACAGAACGCATTGCCATCGCCCGCGCCATCGTATCAGATCCCCGCATCCTTCTCCTGGATGAAGCCACTTCCGCGCTTGACACTCGCTCGGAAGGTATTGTCCAGAATGCCCTCGACAAGGCCGCTGCTGGTCGCACCACTATCGTCATTGCCCACCGCCTGTCCACAGTCAGAGATGCCGACAAAATCTACGTCATGGGACCTCAAGGTGTTGTTCTGGAGTCTGGCACCCACAACGAGCTGTTGGCCAACCAGGAAGGTGTTTACAGCAAGCTCGTCGCTGCTCAGAAGCTCCGTGAGGTCGGAGATGTTGTACCCGTCGAGCCTGATGAGCAGCAGGCACTTGTCAGCAGCGTTCCTCTCCAGAGGCAAAGAAGCGGCGGTGCCGTCTCGATTGGCAATGTCTCCGAGAAGCCATCCATCGATGTAGCGAAGGAAGAAACGGCCAAGCTCATCCCGCCAGCGGACAAGGCATACTCCATGACATACCTCTTCCGTCGCATGGGCAGCATCAACAAAGCCAATTGGCCTCTATATGTCTATGGTGGGATCGGAGCCGTGGCTGTAGGTTGCGTCTATCCTGCCTTTGGCATTGTCTATGCCCGAGCAGTGTGGACCTTCCAGATCGTGCCCAGCAATCCAGAGTTGCGCCATGAGCTGAGGCAGGATGGCAACAGGAACGCTCTGTGGTTCTTTGTCATTGCTCTTCTTTCGACGATGGCTATGGCAGTCCAAACCTTCTTCTTTTCGAGGTCTGCTGCATTGTTGACCAGTACATTGAGGTATCTCAGTTTCAAGGCTATCTTGAGGCAGGATAGTAAGTATACTTCTTTTGAGACGTGATCGATGTCCCATCTGATCCCGACATCTTCCTTCAGTCGAATTCTTTGATCAAGAACGCAATACTGTGAGCTTCTCATCACCACTTCTTGGTCTACATCTGATCGACGGTTTTGCTGCAGACTGGTGCTTTGACATCAGGATTAAGCTCGAACACACAGAAGGTTAACGGTCTCGCTGGTGTGACGCTCGGCAGCATCATCCAAAGCTGCACCACTGTCGTGGCTGGAATCATCATCGGTCTTTCTTACGCACCTAAGCTTGCAGCAGTTGCCATCGCCTCCCTCCCTTTCGTCCTTGGCTCGGGCTACATCCGGTTACATGTCGTCATCTTGAAAGACGAGGTCAACAAGCAGGCACATGAAGACTCCGCTCAAATGGCCTGCGAAGCAGTGGGTGCTATTCGGACTGTAGCGTCATTGACGAGGGAGAGAGACTGCTGTGAAGTGTATGAACAAAGCTTGCAGGCACCTTTGAGGAGCGCAATCCGTGCTTGTGTCACCAGTACTTTTGCATATGCTATGTCGCAAGCCATGACGTTCTTCGCCATTGCCTTGGTATTCTGGTATGGGTCAAGGCTTGTTGCTGACGAAGTCTACAACTCGAACGAGTTCTTCGTCTGTCTCATGTCCGTTGTCTTTAGTTCCATCCAAGCGGGAAGGTACGGTGGTCTTCCATGCCTAGATATCCCATACTAAACGATTGTGCGATATAGTATCTTTGGTTTTGTACCAGACATATCTGCTGCTAAGGGCGGCGCCTCGAAGATTGTCAGCCTCTTGGATTCCATGCCAACGATCGACGCCGAATCAACGAAGGGAAAGATACCTCAGGATGTTGTCGGAGAGATTCAATTCCAGGACGTCCACTTTCAATACCCAACTCGACCCTCGGTCAAGGTCCTACGAGGGCTGAGCTTTGTCGTCAAGCCTGGGACTTATGTTGCACTGGTTGGAAGTTCTGGGTGTGGGAAGAGCACTGTGATACAGCTTCTAGAGCACTTCTATGATCCTGTTGCTGGTCGGATCACGGTCAGTCTTGTGAACATCCTCTATCTTAAATTTGGATTTCTGATACTTGGCTGCTTCCATTTCCTAGTTGGATGGTACTCCTATCGATGAGTTCAATGTCCAGGAATACCGCAAACATCTCGCCCTCGTCTCTCAAGAACCTACATTATATGCTGGGACAATCCGCTTCAACATCCTACTTGGTGCTACCAAACCCATCCAGGAGGTCACACAGGCGGAGCTTGAGGATGCATGCCGGAATGCGAACATCTTAGACTTTATCAACTCATTGCCTGAGTATGTTGATCTGTCCTTTCGCTGTAGGTGCCTTGTTGATCTTCTCTTCTCAGTGGCTTTGAGACGAATGTGGGTGGGAAGGGTGCGCAACTTTCTGGCGGCCAAAAACGTACGTGCATCTCATCGAGCTTCTCCTCTGTGACTGAGTTGGGCTTCAGAGCGCGTCGCTATTGCTAGAGCCTTGCTTCGCAACCCGAAAGTCTTGCTTCTCGACGAGGCGTGAGTAATCTCTATATCTGCATCCGCTGATCTGACGTTGTCTACCAGCACCTCTGCCCTTGATTCGCAGTCCGAAAAGGTTGTGCAAGAAGCCTTGGATAAGGCCGCCAAAGGACGAACAACCATCGCTATCGCTCATCGTCTTTCCACTATTCAAAATGCAGATTGCATGTCAGTTGCTGACTCCATTCTCTTGTCATGGCTAGCTGACCATGCCTTTCTAGATACTTCTTGCAAGACGGACGCGTCCTAGAGTCAGGCACTCATGATCAGCTCTCGGCTAGACGAGGTGCTTATTGGGAATATACACAGCAGCAGCAACTTTCAAGGTCGGAATAGGAGATTCCTCTCTGCATCTCCTTCTCTACACACAAATAGATAGTTACAGTGTATTGGCTATCACCAGATTTCAGGAATATCCCGTTGACGTCACTGATCGCCTTTCCGACCATCCATTAGTGAGTCGGTTAGAGGCCGCAGCTGAAGGTCTCGTTCATAATCTTCGTGAACAAGTGTAGTACAGTATGTGCTGTGTTTACATTGGACGAAATATCGCAGATCCCCGCCCGGCGCATTCAAAGGCGATTTCATGATCACCGATGAGATCTAGAGTTCTGTTGATGCAGCACCATCGCCTTTTTTGCTTCTCCCGTCTCTGCCTGGAATTCTCTGGAATGGCTTGTATTTCTGGGCAAGGATGTGTGCGCAAGAAGACATTATTGTTGACGAATTTTGCAAAACCATTGGAGACAACTTAGAAGTTGGTCGATGGGTATTGATACCCATTGTCCGTCTCCAAAGAGAATGAGGCTCAAAGTTAGACGGGAATCTGCCTCAACGAATAAGGTCCTCCAACAGAGAAAGTCTACAGGAGGGTTGGAGAGGTCGGCGGGCGGATGGTAAAAGATACTAATACAGATAGTACTTGGCGTGTCGGGGTAAAACAGAGGGCGCTCAACGATCTTCATCGACTCATGGTCCAAGGCGCCCTTCGATATTTCTTTCGTTCTCCTCTTGCACCTCGTGCTGCATCCCACTTTCTTGAATGAGGTGAGTCCAGACTCAGAAAAAATACAGGGCATCTAGATACAGACAATTGGTATACTCATCTCATCATCTCCGAAACAAAAGAATGGTCATCATATGTTCACAAGTAGCATACACATCGTCTAATCATGGTCATCTGGGGACCATTCAGAGCCTTTCTGCCTTCCAGAAGGAGCGATACCTATGACAGAAAACGTCAGGCGATACATTTTTAGGAGACAGAATCACGTACATGTTGACCATATCGATAGCCTCCGAGCCATGCCTAATCGCCACAGGAGTAACCTTGAAACCCGCCTTTTCGAACCTGAACACGAAAAGAAAGAGCACACAGATCTCGGTCACGAAAAGCCTATGAGCCACAATTCATCACTCACACTCTATTGTACCAAGGCTCTTTGGATGCTGATCGCCAGAAGACTAACCCAGCAGGGGCCGTTACACGATGAAGTTCTTGCACCTCCTCATCGACATCAGTTGCACCAGGGGCAAACCAGTCGAGGTGGTCCATGACAAGCGTGCGGGTCAATGACCACTTGGAGAGGCCACGCAGAACGCTGTTGCGATATGAGTCAGTTTCACTGCAGCAGACGCGAACATGGCATGCAGTGGCTTACTTGACGATAGAGTCGGTATGCAGGCGGAAGCTGTCCATAGCCAGACCGTCGTTCTTCTTGAGAGCTTCGAATCCTGAGGGGGTGAGGTATAACGGACATGACGAAGGAGTATAGTGTCCAAGCAGCGTCTGGCAAGGTCGACATCAGCACCTCAGCCTACGAAGACCTCAACAAGGCGACCCACCAAAAGATAGAAATACGACCCGGTCTTGAAGAGATACCTCTCAGCAAGTGGATCCAGGGTATTCTTCACATAGTCATAGAACGTCCCTTCCTCCAATATCATCCTACGCTGGTTGAGCGGCACACCCAAAGCATTCCAGCAGAACATCGGACTCCGCAAAAACGCAACCACAACCGGGTTCAGCAGCACCGGCCTCAACTTCTCCCTCCATATCCTGCTCTGTTCCTCCAGCGTATCACAATCACACAGAGCCTCGACGTCCTTCGTCACTCCTGCCAGGGTGAAGATGATCTTGGCCAATCGGAGGGCAAGGCCGGAATAGCCATGCATGTAAAACGATGATGAAAAGGCTTCGTCATTGAATCGCCAGAATTGATACGCGCTCGAAGAGATGTGGGGTGAGATGCGCGAGTCGAGGAGGGTGCGGAAGCCAGGATGTGAGCCTTGGCCAAACATCTGGAAGAAATCGGAGTACGGTAGGCTTTGGATTGCAGCGAGCTTGAGTTCGAGAAGGTGGCCTTGACACGGGTTCATGTCGACGCAGTGTATCTGTGGCCATGTCAGTGAGACGACGTCGTGACTTGGAAGCGGACAAAGGGCACTAACACGCTTAGGGTTCGCAGCTATGGCATAATGCAATGCGTTATCTCCAGCAGAAGTTATGACAAGCATCGAATCATCCGATGTGAGATCAAGGACTTTCATATCTTCAAATGGATCTTCCTGCAGCCAAAAGTCAGTTCCGATCCGAATTTCCATCAACTAGAGTAGGGGAAACGCGTACCCAAGTGAAAGAATAGATGAAAGTCCTGAACTCCTTATGAACAGGTTGCTCGTAGTAAGGAAGACGCCATGGCTGCAGAAGATGATGAGCAGGCAATCCTCAGCACCAAGATAGATGGTAGGACCATACCTTCTTCACTTGATAATGGAACGAGCTCAAAGGAGGCGTAATGTTGATAACATTCGCCTTCACAGCCACCACACTAGTAGTGGGAGGGACCTCCTTTACCGCCTCTGCCCCAGAGTCCGAGATGTCTAGAGGAGGAACAACATCGGTCTCTTGCGCTTTGACAGCTGCGCTAGGTGAACAATTCCCGATGGTGTTGCCGCCGTCCACCTCGAAGGCGTGGCAGAATCGTGTGATGTCACAGGAGCGAGGGCGGCCGAGCCATATGTAGTAGGGACTAATGAATACAGGACGGGTTTTAGGTGAGTTGGAAATCAGAAAGCCGATGAAGGAGGAAGGACACGCACATGCGCACGATGAAAGGCAGGAAAAATTTGTTGCGCCCATTATAGCTCTTGACCTGCCAATCACCCAAATGAGCGAAGCTCAACGGAACGACGCGCCGAGGGCATAGAAGAGCAGAGACTTACCGTACCAAATTTATACTCTAGATACGATCTTCTTGCAGGGCCCAGATGTACCTATATATATAAAGACGTTCGGTCAGGAGAAGGCCCAAGAAAAAGAGTGGAGGTAAAGTAAAGGCTGTTTGACAACGTACGTGATCAAAATCGAACCAGATCTGCCAGAACCATCTTGAAAGCCATCCACACTCCTTGCTGAGTCCACCAATAGTTTTCTCGTGCAACGAGCCTTGCTTGCCAGCCGTATAGAAGTCGACGACACCCAACAAGCCGTCTTGGGACGAGAGGACATGTTCGACACGGTCAAGAACCGTGTAGTAACTGGGGATCTATAAATATAAATCGCAGTAAGCTTCCACCCCCAATATTTTTTGACTTTCATGTCAGGACAGGAAAACACTTACCATGGACAGGGAATAGCTCATGGTTACAAAGCTTACGCTGCCCTTGGGGTCGATTCCCAGCTCTGACCATTCCGGAAGCGTGAACTCGCTAGCGTCTTGGCACAGGACATGCACGTTCTTCCATCCCTTCTTGGCAAACCTCCTTCTCGCGACGTCGAGGAGGGAGTCGCAGAGGTCTATGAGGTACACGGCGTCGAAGGAAGAGATGGGGAAGTGCTTGTCCATCAGCTCAATGTTATAGCCTGAGCAGTGATTGGGGGATAAGAATCGGCTCTAGAAAGATAGAGTAATTGATACAAACTTACCTGTCCCACCACCAATATCAATCCAAACCAATCTCTTCTGAGGCGACGCCGCACGCAGTTCATGGAGGTGAGCGGCGGACATGCTGAGCATGGTGTACCTCCCACGAAGGAGCACGCTGCGAGTGGTATCATATACCTCCGCCTGGCCCCTGTAAAACTGATAACTAGGTGATTAGGCATTGAAAGTCGACAAAATTCGCGACAAAGAACGACGTGTACTTTGTCTAGATTCGCTTTCTGGTTATCCTGACCGAGCGGTCTGAAGAAGCAATGCCAAATGAATTTCATATGTGGCCTGAACGCGGTGGACAGAAGAACGGCCAAAGCTATGCATGGCAGGAGGAGGGTTAGAAGGCCAGGGAAAGTCGTTGCGTCGGGGAAGCCATGAATTGGTCGAAGGAATCTGGATTGTACAAACAATTAATTTGAAGAAGAAAATCTCAGGTGGGCAGGGACTGACCTTTGGAAGTCAGGCATCTTCAGGCCAGACATGGTGGGCATCTAAGATGGGGGACCGAAAATCAAAGGACGTTCGACAGACAATATAAACCCCAAGAGGCTGCATTGTAGTGTAATTGTAACCCAGCGAGGTGCCTCGTTCCAATTGGAAGGCCCACGTAAAATCAAGACACGACATGTAGGCTTTGATTTGATAAGAGCGAGGAAGGAAAATTCGAATTGAGTAGGCGGAATAACGTGAACCAGCCAATCGCACGAGGGAATGCGACAGGGAGGACACGACGGATTCGACGCGTTCTGGCGTGCAAAGCAACGAACGTGCGGGTTGCAGAAGGGTAGCTTAGCCGCCCAATATTCCTCCGACAACGCTGTACGGGCGACGAGATGAACGTTGGGTCCATTTGGTCCCGTTCCACATATAAAGGCAGCGATAAGGGAGAGGCGGCAAGATAATGTGAGTAACTTTTGGGGTCGGTGCGGGCGCGGCTAGATCGGAGCCACTGAAGAATTGAAATGAAAGTAGGAAACCTTGCTTCTTTGTCCAACACAGTACGGATTAACGGAGCGGTAGTCGAGAAGTGGTGTCCCGGAACGGGAAGAACGAGTCGTCAAACGTGCGAGGCAGAAGCTGCTGGTCAACAAAGCCAAACTCTCGGCAAGAATGGAGAGCGGTGATTGGCTGGGCTGCATGGGCTGAAAATTCCAAAAACATTGATCGCCCCTTCCTGACTTCTCTTCCGAAGCTGCTCGGGCAGGAACTTTTATGAGATATGATAAGCCCTTTCTGTCTTGTCCTGTTGGTGTGGGTATGGGACACGTAAAGATACACCAAATGACTGCTGTCACCTCCTGACACCGCATTGGAACCCGCAAACGTGCAAGAGGCGGAATCACATAGACGCACTTCCTAGACTCGCTTGGTGAGTTGATATTGATAACCCGCGTTACTGCCCGCTCCGGGCTCCTTTCTTACCCATACCCCCACTTTCTAGTTCCCATTGTTTCTTGGGCTCGTCCTTGGACGCTGGTGTTCGTCGATTGCAGGTTCATCATCGTCGACTGCCACGTAACGATGGCCTCTTCGCCGCCTAATTCGCCACCCTTTGGCAAGGGGTACTTCTCCGCGCCATTTGAGCACTTTATACGGGATGAAGAATCTAAGCAGCTCCCGGGTGCTTTGACACTCCTAGGCACGTCCTTCCTTTGCACTCAGGCTACACAGAAGTACTGAACTTTCATTCAACCATACAGATACAGTAGAGACTTACTTCGACTCTCATGTTGATTTGCTTCAGAGGAAGCTCCAGAAGCACAGCGACAGGCTCAAGATGAGGGCCGATCTCAAGCTGAAGGATTTGGGCATCCGAGATCTATCCAGTCCCGTACTCGCAGAGAACCTGGACAAGGAATTCAAGAGGTTCAAACTCAAGGTGCGTAGGCCTGTGATAACGGTTTATAGACCCCAACTGATGGATCTATAATCTTTAATCAAACTTCAAAACTTGACGCACCCAAATATAGTTGACCACGCGCGTCACCTCCCTCTCTGCTTCATGGCAGTCTGCCAAGGTCGTTCGGACACGAGACAAAGTATCGTTCTTCTTGGGCGTCATGAGCCTCCTCTTCTCGGCTCTCCTGTTTGGCATGGCACCTGAGTGTGTTCTGTCTTCCCTGTCCACCGATCAGTCCATTAACCTTACTTTTTAGGTGGGTCCACATCGCGTACACTGTGATGGGCTTGTACCTCCTGCCCCTTCGGGTGTACGTCTACAAGAAGCGCGACTGGCACTACTTCCTCTTCGATCTGTGCTACTACGTCAACATCCTGAACTTCCTCTTCTTCTGGGTGTTCCCTTCAAGTCCGACGCTCTTCGTGGCTTGTTACCTATTGAGCCACGGGTCGGTCGCCAGTGCCGTGATCACTTGGAGGAACAGCCTTGTGTTTCATGATCGGGATAAGGTCACGACGCTTTTCATTCATATATACCCACCCTTTTCATTCACGGTTATACGGTTAGTCATTTGCCTCGATGGAGGACTCTGACTGACTGACCGATTTTTCATAGACATTTCTACCCCAACGCTGAATTACGATTTCCAGCCCTGGCGGCGGTTCCTAGACTCCATCCATTACAAGCCTTGGTCCTGAGTGGAGGCATTTGTACGTCTTGTTCGCTCCTTGCTGGTAAGCTGTAGTGAGCTTACATATGATTCAGACGCCATTTGGCAACTGCTGTACTGGAAGGTGAGCAGCTGACATCCAGATGTTGCCCTTCCGTGCTGATAGCGCCTTGACTCCCTAGTTCGTGTATGTCGACCGCCGTGCCAAGATTCAATCTGGCCAACGCACGACCTCCCTCTCCTACCTCCTCAATGACAAACGAGGAGCAATCGGTCGTGCTCTCGCCGCCATCCCTCCTGAGCGTCGTGAAGCGTCATTTATGGGTGGACAATTTGGTCAGTGCCGCTCTTATGACCTTTGCTTACGACCATCTTTGCTGATTGACGGATACCCAATGCTACACACAGTTTATGCCCTTCTCACAGAGATGCCCGCCGTGTTTCTGTTGTATGATAGTCCGATATGGAGCGCGGGGTTTTTGCTCCTTATTTTCTCCGTCAGCGTGTGGAATGGAGGGGCGTTTTACATCGAGGTCTTTGGTCGAAAGTACGTCCCAGCATGATCCGGTTGTCATCTGATCTGTGCTCATCATGACGTCTTGACAGGTTTGAACGTGAATTAGAAGCGCTGCGCAAAGAGATCGCTGCCAGCGCAGCACGCTCGTCGCCGACATCGCCTGATTCGGACGTGCCGCCATTGACTCTTGACGTGCCCTCTTCGCCGACTTTATCCTCTGACAGCAGCCCAGACGACCAGTCTCTGCCTTCTATCTCAGAGAACATTGCAGAGAAGAAGGATTCATGATATATGCATATTTATTTCATTTACTCGTGTAGTCCACTATACCCCGTTTCTTACGACCCATTCATGACGACACTTCGATTCATCCCTTCTTCACGCCATATGTAACCCTTCATTTCACTTCATTGAGCATTCCCCAATCCTTCCAACGTCATCCTCATCTAGCACTAGCTGTATGAGGTGGTGAGGTGCCGGGCCATTTAGATTGCATGCTCTTTCCATCTTCATGCATATACGATGTATACTTGTATTACTTTACGCCTTGTATTTTAATCAGGGACATTCATAGGTATGTATTTGTATGTATAGTCATACTCCTGAGAGGCTGCTCCAGTTCGAACAGAAGTGTTGCTGCACTGAATGCTCGTCCTGTTTTGGTAATAAATTCCATAGAAGGAAACCGTCTTGAAACCGAAGCAACTTCCGGGTCTACGCCCTGCCTCTTTGCTCTGAATATACTTGCTGTCGCTATTTTGCTTGCTTCTTTCTCGAATTTAAGGACCTAAACAAAAACGATAGCACATTCTCACGAGGTGTTGGAGGAGGAGGGACTGGTTCTCTAGTTCTTCCAATCTTCTGAAGATAACCCGTATTCTTGAGAAATAGAAGCATGAATCTGGAGAGTAAAATCACCTCGATATAATTTTGGATATTCTGAAGAATGGTCTGCCGCAATGCCAATTCATTCGGACTGCCACATCTTTTCGAGTAATTTGCAATGGGGTTGTGGCGCAGATAATTCGCAAATTCTGTATCCTGGGGTATTGTGGAGAAGCAAGGAAGCAAAAGCTCTAAGCAGCATAGTTCAACTTTTCTCATGTCCTCGTTGACGGTCTTCTCCTTAGAATTCTGATACAGCCTACGATGTCGACTATCAGTAGCATATAGCACTATATTGAACAGAAGGCCTGCTTACCTTGGATCATTAAGGCACTCGACAAACAATTTAGCTAGAGTCATATATTTCAAAGGACCAACGTGGTACATTCCTGACCGCTTCGGATCCTTAAGGAAGTTTGTGACCATGCGATGGAACCCTTCTAAAGCAGGGTTGTGAGCAGATTGAAAAAAGCACCCGTGCGAGTCCGACTCAATAAATCCGTCTTGGGCCGTTGTTAAAGCTGTGCCATGACCATTCCAAGCAATGACGAGAAATATCGATTCGCATTGAGACGGAAATCTGTCCAATGTTGACGCTGTCAGAATTTGTGATAGGGATTGGCCTTTCGGGTATCGAGACAGGCAGCGCACTAAAAAGCTGTCAAAGTGCTCCATATATCGAGCATGGAGCTCATGTGCACCTGTATGTGTCACCTAGAAAGGGGGTGAGATTCCTTAAGGCGTGAACGCAGAATCTGGGTCGCACTTGACTAGCTTGACTCGCAAGCCACTCAAAAATGGAGGGTATCTCCTCCAAAATCAAGTCAGCAAGTAACGCCTCTTCGTGATCGAAGAAGTTGACGAGATACGAGTCGAAGGGAAATTCCTGTAAATCGTGGGTAAGCTCCTCAGTCAAGCACGACTGCGGCAAATGAGTCAATAATTTATATTTTGCTAGGTAAGCAGCTGTAGTCTTCCAATCTGAGTCTGTTTGCAAAATATACATTGAGCATTGGCAAGATGGTCGAGTGGAAATCAGACACAAACCAAAGGATGAGGACTCTGAGATGTGCTCGTTGATATGTTTTATGCAGCACCTAGCTAGTCGTGCATGTCCTTCCGCTTTGCTGATAAAAATGGCCCCAGAACGATACCTATCATTCAGGAAGTCGTAAAACGACGAATGCAAAATAACTATTGTCTTGAGTGGTTGACCAGGCGGAGGCATATCCAGGACCGAATAGAAGTCTTGCAATATAATCTGCAATTCACCCTTGTGTAACAAGAGGAAGTTCTCGATGTATTCTGTAGAGCTTCCTTCGAAATCCCAGATGAGATAGGCAAAGACAAGGACCACCCGATTTCGGTCTTCGGCTGCCAAAAACAGTTGGGTATATAGGGCATCGAGCTCGGCGAAAGGTAAGCTATTGTCGTGAGGAGAAAGTTCAAACAGTATATCCAACCTTTCGGTGGGCAGATGTCGCTGTGATTCGACGTATCTCATAGCTGTCGATGCAAAGGCAAACTGTCCTGAGGCTTTCAAAACTAATCTCCGTATATCGGAATCAGACGGCCAGTCGGGAGGCAGATCTTGTCCTGCGGGATGGAATTTGCGAATGTCTGCAAACTTGGACCGAAGGAAAGTCTCCACATCTTTGTTGTTTCGATATTCGTTATCGAACGTTATGCGTCGAGAAGCAGAACATGAAGCGTCTTCGTTGAAAAAACTCCGAATGTCGTGCTCTGGCCTGCTGGATATCAGAAAGGAAAGAGGAAGGCCGGAATGATGTACGGCTGAAAAGAATACCGATAGGATCTGACGTTGAGCTTTTCCGTCTCCACACTCATCCAGACCATCGATGACGACCAGCCTTGGCAGCAGACGACCTTGCTGAGAATTCGTCCTGGCAGTCACGAGAGGTTCCAGGATGAGGTTTTGCATCTGAGCATCCATCGACCTCTTTAATATCGCCGGATCGCGAGTCAACTGGTCGAGGACGTGGTCCCGGATAGAGGGAATCGAAACAGTAAGTTGGTATGCCAGCGTCGCAATCAGTCGTGAGCTGTCATTTCTACCAGGTGCTGTCCTTCCAAAGAAAAAGCTTGCCGCTAATGAGCTACTAGACAGCATTTCGGCCATGGTTTGTGCAATGCTTGATTTTCCAGAACCAGCTGGACCGTAGACCCACAAAAAGGGGTGTGACTCCGCTTCATTCTGGGCCCAATTCATGATCTTCTTGATAATTGCACGACGCGTATTTGGATGACATTTCGGAGCGTCGTATCTTTCCTCCGAATTATGAAAAGCTCCCGGCGCTATGTTTCGTAGTAAGAAGTCTTGAGCTGAAAGTCCGTCAATAAAGTGTACTGGCCAGGATAAGATCCGACGACTTGCCATCTTTTAGGGTCGAATCGGCTACATGTAGATGATAATCTCCTGCCACAGCGGTGAACGTCCCTCCGGTAATCAATTCCGACTGAATTGCAAGACTCGAAAGCATCGGCAGTACCACTCCGTCGGAGATCGTGGTGATGGGTTGAAGAAAATCCTTGAAGCCCAATCAATAGTCACGTATCGGGTCCTTGGAGAAGCTGAGGATTAATTGAAGGTGAAGGTGCTTTATGTAGATGTCTCCCCAAGCAGAGACTGTTGGTTCCTGTTTGACTCCTCATGCAAAGTTGACGTGCACCGCCGCTATTCTGTTTTACAGACAACGATTGCCACTGCCTCTCAACTGCTCCACATTTCATAGCTTCGTCTCATGTAAGGCAACACAAGTGGATTTAATTTATGATAGTGAAGCAGTCGGTATGTTTGCTGAAGCGCTCATGTGCGTTAATCAACTGCGTCGCCGTGCGTATGAACTTTGGGCCGCATTGACCAGACCTGCGGCGGTGGCCTGACGTGTAATCCACTCCTCGATACATTAGCTGCAGAAGGGATTGAGCATGGAAATTTTAGTTTGACAACCCAGCGATTCACCTACGGGAAGTCTCCTAGGCCACTCTCCAGAAGCAAGAGAAAACCTCGATACAAATAATGCATGACGGCTTGAGCAGAGCAAAGCGCATCGGCAAATGGCGAGAGGCACTGATCGATGGCGTCATGTTGAATGTTCTATTCTTGGCTCTGCGTCGGGCTCCCCTTCTTTCGGTACGCCTCAGCACTCGAATTCTCAAGGATCCCAAACGAAAAAGAGCTATTGCAAATGGGACCCCGCGCCGCCTCCTATACCTAGGACTGGACTCCTTACCGAGCGCAGTGACGCAAAACATGATTCAATAATCGACGTACATACGCAACGTTCTTGACCAGGCTTGAGAGATGTCCCAAGCTCCGGCAAGGCGTCCAAGAGCTTTGTCAGGCTTCCAAGAGACTTCAGTAGTCATCGACAACGATCGCGAAAGTAATCAGAAATCCGAAGAGAAGGACAGCTCAGGAAATGCCGAACGTACGCCAGAGCAAAGGATGATTCCTCCCAAAGAAGCTTGGCGCATCAAATTTTGAACAACTTAGAAAACTCGAATCGATTTGTCGCACAGAAAGACTATAGGTATACAGTACGCGTACGCATGAACAAGTACATACATATACATTGAACAGCCCATCTCAATTCGTGTTGAAGCAAACTACATATGACCAAAAAAACCACCAACTCAGCAAAGCGAAAAGCGCAAAAGGCAATTTGGGCACTAAATCAGGCAACGCAAAAGTATCGCCCCTGATCGTCCCCGTCTAAGAATGGCAATCGAAGAAGCGAGGGGAGCGACAAAGCGGCGGAAGAGGGTGCAGAGTCCGATGGCGTACATACAAACGAAGGTGCTCTAATCGCAGGTCGCAATACGCAAAAAAATGGGGGAACGAGAGAAAGTAAATTGTGGGCAACGCAAATTGAAGATATACTTAAGAAGATGAAGCAAGTTAGGGGATTCGTGGATACAACAATTCAACCTCCGGAAAAGAGCATAAGAAAACCTCAGCGAATACAACAACAAAACACGAAAGGAAGGAAAAGAAAGAACAGCATAGGATGGAACTTGTGTCGAACTAGGAGTACAAAACGTCAAGTCGAAGCCGTCATGTCAGAACGTCATAAGTGGGTGGTCGATTCATTAGAGGAAATTGATTAATTGACAAGTCGTATGGCATGGCACGTCGGTCGAAAGAAGTGAAGCGAAGGCGGGCATTGATGTGGGACGGGGACTCCAGAAGAGTCGCAAGAGTGACGTCCGTCAAGGTCGAAGTGACAGTCGAAGTCGAAGGACAGATGCAAAGCTTGCTCGTCTATCGGTGCCATCCCAAAGGCTGGACGAGATTGACCACGTACGCCCGAGGAACCTATATCTATAAGTGTCACCCCCCAACGCCTACACCTCCCGGAACTCGACCCGGCCCGCCAACCAGAACTCAAACCCTCCAAACCAGCCAACCCAGGTCACACAGTACACACCACACCTAGATTCCCCTCCCATTCCAAACCACCACCAACACCACCACCCACCAAGAAAGCGACATAGCTAGCCCGTCCAAAGCCAGCGAGAAACGAACGTAGAAGGCGAAAATAAGATGGGAAAACCAAGGTAAGTAGTAAGGAAGGAAGGGACACAAGAAAACCAGAAGGGCGAGAAAGTCAAAGAAAACACGAATAGCATAAACCCCCGCCACAGCCAGTCCCCAAGAACCCCTACCCCCACCAACCCTCACCCGACTTTCACACTCCTCATCCCCAACCCAAGACGTCGTTGATTATGAATATCGTTAGAAACGCGAGCAAAAGCAGGCAGGCCGTCCTGAGAATAAGCAACTGCCACTGCCACCCACAACATCCCTTCGAGTCAAGCAAAACGCTCTTGAATGCGCCTTGCTCCTGCCTGCCTCTAGAGTTGCCCGCGTCCGACACCATAAAAAGAGTAATACCTGTGTCCTGCCCATGGCCAACCAGAGATTCTCATATATAAACATAAATTTATGCAATATATAAAAACCAGCCGGTCAACCATGAAGTGTAAAGCCCCCGCCTAGCGAGCGTGAGGCTCATTTATCTTTCCTGCGTTTCGACCTGGCGCCTTTTGCTGTCGAGGCGGTGGAAGCAGCAGTGGGAGTGGCCGAGCCCTTCCCGCCTCCGGGGTCAAGAGCGGCGTTGAGCCCTTCGAGGTCGACCGACTTGCGCTTGCGCCCGATGACGCTGGTGGTCCCGCCCATGTTGGGGGACAGCGTGGCGTTGGACGCTGAGGCGTTCTTGACGTGGCTGGCTTGGGCGTTGTTCGAAGCAGCGGGTCCGATACTATCATGCCCCCCATTATCAACGAGATCATCGTCGTCGTCGTCGTCATCAGATGATTCAGAGGATGGGGTGGGAGGGACGGAGGGACCAAAAAGATCATTAGCATTATCACTGTTCAGCTCGGGAGAAACATGCCTGATGCTCTGCATGGGCGAGCCTAGGCCTGCTGTTCCTGCTCCTGCCGTCGTCGTCCCAGCCGAAATGGCGTGGTCGTCATTGTGATTGAGGAAGGCACTCGAGATGTCGCCGTAATCGCCAGCTCCGTTCACTGCAGCCCCGGTGTTGGACCCAGTGTTGTTCGTCGACGACAACCCATGGAAGAACGAATCAAAATCAAACTCATTCGGGGTCGTGTCCACGCTCGTATTCGCTCCGCTCCCCACATCCCCTGCACTCGGTGTCCCCGCACTCCCGCCCCTCCCGCTGCCCGCGCTCCCCACGCTGCTCGCATCGTCCAGCAAGCCCGGGTCCAAGCCGAAGGTTTGAATGAGGCTCTGGATGGACGAGTCGACCATGGACATCTCCTTCTCGACGTCTTCGGTGCCCTGCCATTGGCGGTGGAGGCGGTCGGCTTGGGCTTCAGTGAGCGGGAGGGCGAGGTTCATGTTGGCGTGGGGGTTCATGTTCATGTTGACGTTGTTGGATGAGGGGTCGTGCATCCCGCCGCCGAGCCCGCCGTAGGCGTTGTACCCGCCCATGCCGCCCATGTTGCCAAACCCGAGATCGGAGTGGTTGATGAGGTTCATACCACCATTTCCACCTCCCGCACCACCCCCTGGGGAAGGATCGTACGGATCGAACGAGATCAAGCCATCAGGCGAAACCATGGGCATGGCGTGGTTCTGGTTCTGGTTCCCAGAATAGGAGGATGGAGAACCCTGTCCTTGAGAGGGGGTGGATGTGGCTGGGTTGATGGAGAAATCAAAGGAAGAAGGCTGGAGGTAGGGTGTGAGCATCCCATTACCAAGAAGGCCTGTGAGACTTGCGTTGGCTGCTGCTGCTGCGCCTATACCTCCTCCACTGGTAGTTGTGGCACCAGGGTTGATAGTCTGGGGCATCCCAGTCCCTTGCTGGACATTCACATTCACATTCGCATTCGCATTCCCACCAGAATCACCCATGGTCTGCGAAGCCAGGCTCGCCAAAAGCTGCTGGATCTGCACCGGCGAGAGCTGGTTAAGCATCCCATGTATGCGCGAATCAAACTCGAGCTGGGAGGGGGAGAGACCGCGGGCGTGTGGGGTGACGGTGCGCGATATTTCTTTGCCGTGTTGCTGTCTTTGTCCTTGGGCTTGGGCTTGAGATTGGGATTGACCCTGTCCTTGGGCTTGGGATTGACCTTGATTGGGTGAATGGAGCTGGATCTGCCCATGTTGCTGTGTGGGAGTTGAAGCGGCGCTCCCGCCCCCACCCGCGGCGGAGCCAAGAATGGGCGAGTCGGGGTGGGTGACGCTGGGACTTGTAGCTGCAGATGAGGAGGACTTGGAGTCCCCTTTGTTGGTAGTAGCAGCATTCTTGTTGCTGATATTATTGCTGTTGCTGTTGTAGTAGTTTGAGCCGGCATCGCCGATGGTGATGTTGTCGGATAAAGCCAAGGATGGCGAGGGAGATGGGGCTGAAAGGGGTGTTTCAATTGTAGGATAAGCTAAAGAAGAAAAAGGAAATTGATTGAGTTAGCTCATCACCAAAGAAAAGGTAAGGAAGGCACTAGAAGGCCAAAGAAGGTCACAAAAGCAAGTCAAAGAAAGGCACTCACGACCTTCATACATCGTCTCATCCTGATCTATGGGCACCTCCGTCGTCAGCTCCTCAATCATGCTCTTCCTCGGCCCCCCGTCGCTCTTCGCCCCCTCAATCATCAGCCTCCCCCTCCTCCTCCCGCCCTGGCCACCCGCATGATTCAAATTCATCCCCATCCCAGCCAAATTCATCATCCCGGCCAGATCCATGGCCATGCCCATATGATCGTGATCGTGCTCGTCGTCCTGGCCCTGCCCGTCGCCCATCCCGCCCCCGCCGCCGGCGGTGGGTCCCAGGCCAACGCCAGGCGGGCCACCACCAGCAGCGTGGTGCCCGAACACGCCCGCAAGGAACTTGACGATCCGGTTGATGGTGTCTTGTTGCTTCTGGTGCTTGGCGCGCGCGGCGAGTGCGTCCTGCCATAGGAGCTGGTTGGATCGCTTGAGCTCGTTGAGCTCCGCGGAGATGGTAGTTTGGTGCCGCTTGATAGCTTGGATGCCCTGCACGATGGAGTGGATATCCAGAATCTGGTTCTGGCTTAGCCCTCCCTGGCCCTGGCCCTGTCCACCGCTGCCTCCCCCACTGCCACCACCCGCCCCGCCAGCTCCCGTCAAGAGGCCCACAGCATTCGGGTCCCGCAAGTCAATCGCCCCATCCTCTCCAGGCTGGGGGACCTGCTTCTTTCGCTGGATGAGACACAAGAGGTCCGGCTGCCCGCGATGGAAGTTCTGGTGTGCAAAGTTCCAGAATTCGGTGTCCGAGTCGGATTTGAGGACGCCCTGCTGGAGGTGCGGGATCTTGTGGAAGCCGTACATGTTGAGTTGGCGGACGAAGGAGGAGAAGTTGCGGTGTTTGAACCAGCGGCCGAGGACTTCGTGTGCGAAGCGCTCGTGGTCGAGGACTGGAAGGGCATAGCAGCAGAATCGATAAATACATTGATTTAACAATGAGAAGTAGATAATAAACCGACCAAAGAACGAATCGCCAGCTTCTGACCAGCGTATGAGCTCTGCATTATTCGGATCGTTCACCATCCTGCAATGAGCAATGCGGAACCTCAATCCCATTCCAAGCCAGGGTCAACGCAAATGCCACTCACTCATAAAGCTTCTGCAAGAACGCCGGAACGACCTGCCTCGCCGCCTTCGAGATATGACTGGACGGAGCGGGCATCCTGTGGGTCCTCGTAAGGGCCACCTGATTATCGGACGCCATAGAGTGCGTGGAGACACCTAGAAAGTTACAGAAGTCAAGTAGAAAGAGAGAATGTCTGCAGTGTGCGTCTCACTGAGCAAATCTGCGCTGCCACTGCACGGTCGCTGATTGATTACGCACTTAATGACGTTGCCAAACACTGCCAAAGGCCATTCTAGACTGCCGTAAGCGATAAGATAACCCTTTTTTAGCCTTTTGGTCAGTCTGATCGTTGATCCGCCGGGGGTCTGGGCCCCTTAATATGAGGTCGCTGATCATCGCCGTTTCCTTTTTCCTCCTGTTTCCTTTTTCTTGCGTCCACGACGCCCACGACGGCGAGCAGCTGAGTTTCCGGTGCTCTGATGCGCGCCGTGCTGGGTAATCACATGCCCGCTCTTTCGCTCTTTGACGTGGCCTTGGGTGCTTGGCTCTGGTCAGCACTGCTGACAGGCCCGGGGTGCATCATCCCGACGTCCCTCTGAATCTCTGATCTTTCCACCATCGAATGATATGGATATGGTACGTCCACGTCTCCCCAATCCAAGTCCACGTCTTCTCCATTGAACCCAATATTCAAGCACCGATCAGGGCCATCCTTCACCCGCCGTTATTGCAATTGCGGGGCTCAGCTTTGGGTAAACGTCCACACGCCCGCAGTGTCAGCTGCTCAGAGGTCATTCAAACTCAGTGTGCTTTGGTCTGAGACTTGTGCCCCTGTCGCTGTCCCCATTTCTTTTTCGATGAGGGCGACCATCTCCAAGCTTCATCTTCAACGACGCTGCCGCCCGGATGCCATCGTCGCTGTGTACTCTATACTCTATTGGTCTGAAGTGTCTGAGCTTGTTCATTGTGTCCTACAGAGATGACTTGGGTGTATGCGGTCTCTTTCGGCGTCATCGTGACTCGGCCTCTAAAAGTAGACTAAGAAGGCAGCGATAAAGATTGCAGACCCTTCAGCTTCTGTCTGTACTCAAGTATCCGGCGCGCAGCCTCAGGCAAGATTCAGCCAGAACGTGGTCAAGGCCATACCGCATATACTCACCCCTCTTCACTCCTCTTGATCTTCCCCACACTACTACGTATTCCACACCAAACAGCCTATCTGACGACATTTGCTAAGCACTTCGTATCCCAACCTGGCGGCGAATCATGGTTATCATGATTCTGATTCCTGATAATCGTAGAATAATTCTCTCTCTACGCTTTGGAATCTTCGCCGCCAGTGCAAGTTTCGAAATGATGCGCAAATGTCTGCCATGTCGACTGTGACGGCCAGCTTTACAGCCACCTCTCAAAGCCTTCGTGTCTTCCCATGTAGCACTTGCTGCTAGATAAAATGAGAACAGGGAGATATCTATCTCATCTCAGATCTCATTGGCGAACACCCTCAGACCTAAATCTGCATTCACCGAATCGATATCCGGGCGTGCTCACGGACTTCGGTGAACTTTGAGGCTTACCATGAAAAAGCATATTCAAGTACCCTGAATAATTCTGTGGCTATGAATATGGACCTGTCTATGATATACGGAACAATTTTCTTTTACACCATACTGTAAGGACACTCGTTTGCAAAAAGAAGGATCTGAAAGAAGCAGAGATTCGAAGAAAGAAAGAAAGGTACTGGCGCTACAGATGCAGGTTATCCACGATTCCAAAGAGGCGAAGAATCCTTGCTCATCAAGTCCCCAAGGTGAAGACAAGAGCCGGAAAACTAGAAAATTTGAAAGTAAGTACTCGTATTCCATAGAACCAGCAAAATGTGCAGACAGCTCAACGGCGCCCCCAAACGCGGTGTCCTACAGCAGTCCTCAAGGCTACTAATTGCTTTTGATTGCAACTGCCACCGCTCCTTCTCCTCCGTCGTTCCCCCCTCTCCTCTTCCACCACGACCATAAGAGACACCCAGCGCCGATGGCAAGGCCCGTTCCACCGATGGCCAACACGACTGGCGAGGCAATCGCAGCTGTAGCACCGAAGGACTGCAAGGCGGAAAATATGCCACCGGTTGCGCCACCATAGAATATAGACTGAAGCGAAGCTGCAATACTTCCTGAAAGAAAAGAAAAGACAGACTTAGAATCGATTGCTCGGAGAGGAACACGATGGAGACGAGGAATCGTCGTTGTGGAACTTGACCAGGATAGGATGCTGAGCTACTCACCAGCGAGGACACCTCCCTGCGTGAACCCAATCGCGTTGACTATCGCCACACACAAAGATGGTGCGAGGACTGCAAGTCCCGCAGTGGACAGGGCCGAACCGACGATCAGTCCGCAGTGCCGCCTGAGGGTGTTGTATACCGCCTCCATAACCCGCCTCGTCACCGCCCAACCGAGATTGAGCCCCAAGAGGGCTTGGATAAGGCGATTTGCTACAAGTGGACCGACTAAAGGGGCTATTTGTCGTATCATTCGGAAGAAAAGATCATTGTTGTGGTCACCGCCTCTGCCTCCGCCTACGGCCCTGTTGTTGTTTGACATGGTTTCGGGAGGAGGATGCTGAGCTCTGGGAGGGGGGTCGGGGTGAAGATGCGTTCTGACAAGGGACAGGAACGAGACGAAGAGTCCATGCGGCTACCTCGAGGCAATTTATGCGAGAAGGTAAGCGCCCGCCGCCCTTCATGGGCAGCGAGAAGGCCTTGATTCTCGTATTTGTTGACTGATAATAATATCATCCTTCCTTCTAAGGTCTCGAATGTTCTGAAGGATATATATTTAGCAGCTAAGGCAAGGTGTGGTCGATGTCAGTGTACAGCTCGCTGCCTCCATGCGGTGGAGCTCGAATAAATCTGCTTTGGCCTGTGCGTTTTTGTGCCATTCGTCGTCTCCTGTCCTTTTACGAATAACCTGCTTCAAAGATGTTTCATTTGGCATTTACATAAAATGACTGTCGTGTCAAATTATCGGATGAGAATACCGAGGAGCTTCGGAGGTATGCATGTAGGCAGCAATTTAGTACTTCTTGGGTCATGCGGATTGTGACAGGAAGCAGTATACGGTGATGGTCGAGTGCTGTCTATTTTCGATGCGACACTTTCACTATCGACCCTCATCAACTCGAGGACAACTGTCAGTAGCCTGAAAACCACGCCTGCCTACTCGACTTCCCCCAAACGAGATCTTGCGCCATGACTATACCGTTTCGAGCTCATACCGTCGAACACCATTCGGCACTCTTTGGCTATGTTCATCCCTACATCATAAGTTATGACGCAGCTCTGCAAGACCTTCTTATCTGGGAATCTTCGCCCGATGCTAATCCCGGATATAAGGGCAAACTTGAGGGAGATTTCCGAGAACCAATCGAAATCCATCTCCTTTCTTCAAATCGCCTCATTACTCGACATATCTACGACCACGAAGGACACGGTGCGCAAGATCTAGTCCTCCACGAGCTTCCCTCTGGCAAGCTTCTTGACAAAATGAGACTCGGGAGGTTCGACGCTGTCGATACAGGAAAAGCGTGCCTCCTAGCTATCTCTCATTCCAAGTTGATAACATGGAGGAACGGTGGATTGGAGAGCGGCAACGGAGTCGTTGACATCTTCGCCCTCAACGATGATGACGTCTTTTCCCTTATTGAAACACTCTATCCTCCGGTCGAAGCATTAGCGAGGGTCTTTGTGGGACTAAACGGCGCGTTCCAAGGGGTGCTCCTGCATTGCGAGCCTAGACGTATAGTGGAACTGACGAGCTTTACAGGCTTTCCAGTTGGCGCGGCCCTCACACGGTGGGCTTCAATACGCAGTGAAGCATGCTTTCGAACATTTCCTTTTATTTCTCGTGTTACTACAGATGATCAGAAGTGGGTATCACATTTTCTGGCCCATGTACGAACCAGTGTAAATGGGATCGTTACTGCTCATTTTGAGCACCCATGTGACATCGCGGAACCAAAAGGTACAACGACAATACGCTCGATCGACGTTTCTTCCCTGGACCTGAGATGGACGACAACAATTGCACAGCGCACCAATAAACTGCGTTATATTCCTTCTCATGGCGTAGTACTGGTGATCGGCACCGATCTGAGCTCCGCTGCGCAAGAGGCACCGAGGGTTTCTGATGTCTCGATAATCATATTGGATGAACCCACCGGGCTAATCAAGGCCACCCATCTAGTCCCCTCACTGAGGGATCCATGTTCAGGTATCTTAAAATCTGACTGTGGATTCGAAATTGACGTTATGGCCTCGAGGAATGAGCTTATTATCCTGTTTGGAGACGGGCAATGGATATCAATTCCTTTGGATCAATTTGTTATAGACGGTTTTAAGAAATTCGTCAATCGTGATGGCTATTTACTCACAAAGTTGTTCCCAGACAGTCAATTTGCTGTCCCCAAAAATTCTAGGCAAAGGCGGGACAGGGACAGAGGAAGGTGGGGCTGGGTTAATAAAGCTCTCGTTAGTAGAAACCAAATCATCCTGGAATGTTCGAAACGTGGGTTTGTAATATTTCATTAGACAGATTATGTATTTTTTTCTCAGCGGAATATCTTGCCAAGTTTAACATGGGCAGTTTCTTTTGAATTTACTTAGTAGGATGCGGTAAACATAGCCTAGTATATATTCAGCCTCCATAGTACAACTTCTGTATGCTACTAAATTTCCAGGAAGAAGAAAACACCCTTCCTCGGTCGTACACCCTCAGGACAATCAAGTTCTGCTGAGAATTGATCAAGGGGGGTCGTTTTAAGCTCCGCGGCCAGTTTCGATCGATCATCCGCGTCGTCAATGATGCGACGGCTTGGGGCGTGGCGCACTTGCCATTTGTGGAAATATTGCTGCGCGGACTTCAAATCACGAACCACAAACTCAAAGGATGTCCAAACCCACACAGCACAAGATCAAGCGCTATTACAAACAGATCCTGTTCGTGTATATGCCACAAGACGAAAGGGTTCGGTGATACCTCATGGCGTGGGAAAGCACCAGTAGGCGCGAGAATTTATCTAATGCAGGGTTGATGCGCCTCTGGCCTTTTCTCATGACCCACAAGGCACGCAGTCCCGTCGATGACGACACGTCATTAATGAACCCTGTCCATCATTGGTGGGCACTGATAATCGGATCCCGTATAAGCACGCCTTCAATGAGTCGCCGTCGCTGGTCAGCGTTGGATGGGCGGAAGTTTGGCAGGAGGCATGTGGTGTCGCTCCTTTCTACCCGGATAAGTAGCTTCCTCACTGCTCAGGCGCAGATGGACAAGATGAGTGATGTCGAAACTAGACAGCGCGCTCCGAGATGTTGGAATTCGGGACATGAAAAGCTTCTTGACACCTTTGGTCGGAAGTGACCGCTTTGCTAGGTGAAGGGCATGACTTTTTGCGTCGGGCCCGGCTTGAGGGAATTTCTTCTAGTCACCGCGTCATTCAAGATCGCCGCCCTTTGATTGTGGATGCCTTCGAGGCCAAGGAGGTTCTAGACATGAAAAATGATTGAACAGAGACAGTGAACTTCTTGATGTTGTCCTTCTTGATCTTCAAAGACGACAGCTCGACTGCGATGCACTGAGAATGATTGCGAGCTCTCCCATTCTCCAGGTCTTCGAGAGGTGGTCCAGTCTCAGCATGGACAGGCTCACCCTGCACTGCCCATGTATAGACATCGATAGATGCATCGTGCTTGAATAAATCCAAATGAACTCGTTGTTTGCAATCTTTGAAGGATGCCTTCGCCCAAGTCTTCGCCCTGTAGCAGACCCTGATGAAGAGAAGGGAGCCATTCTTGAACTTTGGCTGTGTGCTGTTGCGCCGTCTGTTGTAGAAGTCGTACCAGCTTTGCGCATGCACGTCGAAGTACCCCTGCATCTCTCTCAGGGCGGCAGGTGTGAAATCGGTGCGGAGCATTCCATCCGGCACAATCAGCACCGTTCCAGTAGCGGAAAGCAGCGCTATGGGGGTTTTCAATGAGAAAAGGGGTTGTCTGCCTGACAAGGTGAGCGATCAAAAACTGCAGAAGTCATGTAAATGTTGCGTACCCTCCTTTGAATTCCTCACGATATACATGAGTCCCTAGGTTACCCGTCATCATTACCTGGTCTGCCTTTCTTGTCAATGTCAAAGTCCGGTCTTTCCGCTGGAGTTTTAGAGGTTTTTTAGGATCGTAGTGGTGGAAGTTCGTCGGTGGATCATAACCGTTGTTGATATTCTCATCTTCTGATAAATAGATGTTGAACAGCACTTCAAATTCTCCCGCGTCATCGAAATACCCAACGTCGCCCAAGCTTATGGTCCGACCTCGAGACGGCTTCTGCTCCGGGTCACAGCTCGGAGAAGGCACCCACAACGATACCCAGTCAGCGAAATCTTTTCTGAAGCCGGAACGGATGTAGTGCTCGATGTAGTCGGCCATTTTAGTTTGAGGCAGCGGAACAGACTTGGTGAAATAAGCATATTGAATAGCTCAGAATGAAGTCTAGACGTACCAGATTGTCCAACCGGTGTAACTTGCATGTCGTTCCTTTAACCAGGTCCATCATCAACACTCATCGACGAGAAAATGAAAAAGCCAAACCTTCTGGGGACTTCATTGCGAGGGCCTCATGTCTTATGTCGCTCCGACTGTATTCGGTCTGAATTACTCGTCAAAAATTTGCCATGAAATTGACCAGACGATACTTGCAGTAGTACTCTCTGCTCTTTGGTGCCGGACATGCGCATGGGGTAGGGCATCGTGCGTCCCAGGGATATTACCCAGGTCGGACGGAGAAGCCGCCTGATTCCCATTGGGCTGTTCATCATGATCTTTGAGAACCAATCCATCGATTGCACCTAAGATTTCAAGCTGTTCTACGAGAAACGAAGGTAGAATTGAGTAATCTGCCATACTACACATACATTAAGAGCTCACTACTTACTATGGGGCGACAGGACTAAGATGGTGTTGTTGTTGACGATATTGTTACTTGTCGAGTTATGACTATTTGAAATGTTGTGACTGCCAGTCGTGTTGTTGCTGTAGAGACTTGGAAGTGACGTGGAGATAGTCGAGGGCGTTGACGGGGTGAGCGTTGAGACCGCCGACGGGGAGAGTGTCGAGACTGACTGGGACTGAGGGAGGTTTTCCATTGTGATTGTGGCTACAGCTGAGTATCGATGAAGTTTTGAACACTCTCATCCATTGCGTAAGCAGGCTTTCAACTGCCAAAGTCGTGCAAACGCGACCTTGTATTGAAATGACAAGGACTCCCTCCTGTACCTTCCCATCCGCATAAGAAGCAGCCCGGAAGAGACAAAGCCTGAAGCTCGAAAAGTGGCATGCTTTCATGATTTTTGCTCAAGCCATATAGCGGGCATCGTTCGGGCCTGTATTTCAAGGTTCTCAGCGTTCAATTGGGTAATTACTTCATGTATGCACAAGAGCACGCCAGGACTCAGGCCATGCCTATACTGTATCGTAGATAAATCCGAGAGAGATGTATTACATGCCGAGTCGGTATTTTCGAGTTGAGTCTTCGAGAACCTTTCGAGCGGGAAATCATCAAGTCGCCCGATGCCATGCAGGCAAGTACAGGTCACAATGCTGCTACAATCCATTTTGAGCCTACGTAAATTCAAAGATCCGAGGACCAAGCGTTCTGCACCACGCAAAAATAGGCAAAGATCTAGATCTGAGTATGTATGGCACGTGGGTTCGGCAACAGCCACAGACTAAACAACAAGTTGTAAACAAACCAGTCTATTGTAGTGTCGATCCTCTTTCTCTTTGAGCGATGGCAGACCCTCCTGAAAGCGAAGTGGATGTAGAGTCAGAGATTTCGACTTCTCGAGGCAGTAGGTTTCTGAGTCTCAGTATATCTATCTTCTTGATTCATTGCTTTAGGCTCTATCGACGGACCTTACCGTCAGGCGAAAGTGCAGAACACATTTCCTCAGTGCCATCTTGTACATTCGATATATGGCTCTGAAGAGACCTATTCGCGCTCCCTACTTTCAACAGGAAACGGGTTTGCCTTTTGGAACGCTCCAGAGGGCCATGTTCAAGGACCGACACGTCTTGAGCAGTTGGAGGAGACGCAAACGCTTGGCATCAGCATTGGCGACGTCGGGACTATTGACCCTAGCGGCCAATTTATCTTTGGTTTCAATATTTTCACCCCTGCCACAGATCCTCGTCATCAAGGCCGACTTCCCGATGAATTTGAAGAGATCCAGCCAGTGCTCGACAAAGCATCCGAAATACAGCTTGCACCAGACTTTTTCAAGCCTGGCACTATTGTATCAAGCAAAGGTGTAAATGTCAACCAAGTATCTGAGGCGCCTTTGTGAGTCCACGCCGCAAATGCCTCAAAACCATACTGACTATATTCGATACCTCGTTAGGAAGGCTTCTTTTTGGTCCTCGGCTCGAGAGGGTGCGGTCTTAGTTCTTCCTCATGGAGGCTCCCGCGAAGACCTAAAATCCACTTCACGACTGTCGGATTATATTGAAAAATACGCTTTAGAATGGTATCGATATTTGTCGAAACATTCGGACGGGTCAGCGAGTATGATCCCTAATGGCTCGGTGTTTCTTGTCACCGGGTGTGATAAAGCTCAGTCGTTCTGCTCAGTCTCGTTCCCTTCGGATTGGAAAAATGCCGGTAGACGCATAGAAATGACCTACGAGCGCGAGGAATATCCCTCCTGGTTTCCTACCATGTTGGCAGAAGAGAAGAATGTGGATTTGGCTGAAGGAGCCGGCAGACAGTTTTGCGTCTTTGCGCGAGGAATTCACATCTCCATCAGCAATCGTCTCTGGGCCAGACATCTCCCATATCCCACTGATCCACCCTATTATAACATCCTTTCGACACCTGTCCTCGGACTCAGAGCTACGCTTGCACGCTTCAGGGAGCATTTCATGCGAAAGCCTGATGCAAGCTTATCTGGCCACGAGAAGGTATTTCCTTGTTGTATTGAATTCTAATCTTTAACAACTTTCATCTGAAGTTTCCTTTCCATCCTTCGTCCTTGATTTCACAAGTCCTCCTTGAGCAAGTATGTTGATATTTCTTTACAAACAATCTCCAGCTCACAATGCCATTAGCACCCAACAGTTGACATCGCCGTAGTCGAGGACTCTGTATGGCGCGAGTTGGCAAAGAATGTGAGTTGCTCCGTGATGTTCATATTGCGATGTCGCTGAGGGTACATCAGGGCCACGCTATACTACCCGAAATTATAGAAATGGTTGTAAACGTGATCTTGTCTTGCGAACATGTCAAGACCGACAGTGAGTATTTCCTCAGTTACTTGGGCAGTTTGTAGAGGACTCACTGGACGCATAGGACTAGTGAAATTGGTACCCAAAACCTCGGACACAACACCTTCTCAGGGAATGGGCTTCTTCGCAGGCCTCTTATCAAGGTACACCGACTACAGAACCCGTCAACGAGTGCGGCGAACAGTAGAAAGGGTGTTGAGCCTTCGGTGAGCGTGTCTACGAGGTGATGTATCCTTGATACCATGGACGAAGTACGACATCACACGTCATCGCGCCTCTTGGCTAGTGCCTCTGGACGATCCAATAGATACAATAGATTAAAGGATAATAATCAATGTGATGTTGGCGGACGGTAGATACCAGCAGTGGCAGGCATAGACAGGGATCAAAAGATGTCAGGACCTACAACTAGTGACAGCTTCTATGACAACCCTTCTGACGGCTATGAAGACCATGCGTATCTTCTCTGATTTGCGTCGAAGCGGCATCATCGATCTTCTCCATCTTGATACCTTGCATGGCTTGGCCATGGACAAGCCCTTGTCTCGCGGAACCCCTCCGCCACATCTGGCTCATGATCCTGCTTGCAAAAGAACTGAAAGCCACCGGAGTCATGAGCAAGGATTTCATCTTCATTTGCTTCCTACGTATACATGGTTGTTGAAGACAGCTCCTGTTCGAATAGACAGTGGGGTTCTGGACATTTCGTTCTCCGCGACGCCCCTATGGTTCCAGCCATACGGAGGCGAAGCCATGGGACGAAGCGCTGTTGCCCGTTTTGGGAAACTTGCGGCCCGCCGTGCACAGGGGGCGTGGTCTTAGTCTTCCAACGGGTATCAAGATTTGGGAATATCCAGCAGAAGAAAGTGTAATGTAGGAGTAGGACAAACTCCCTGTGATCACAGGGTGACTCGATACATCCGACGCGTTGGGTGTCCATGATCGACAATTGTTGACGGCGTATCCTGAATAACATTGGCTTTCTGATAGTCGGAAGCACGACTACACGAGCTGAGGTCATGCACAAAGACTACGCAGGCGGAGGTTTATCAAGAGGCTGGAAATAGGGTGTTGTGGAGGCTACAAAGAAACGAGATCTGAGAGATGGGTGATATGCAGGAGTGTGATGACACTAAGGTGCCTCTCAGGCTGGTGATCGCTTTATCGCTTTGTCACTTTATGGAGGGCATACGTCGACGGCGTTGCACTGGTTGAGACCAGTAACGCGCCTGCCTTCTATCTCTTTCTCGGTGGGTTCCGTTTGGGCCAACAGTGCCTTCAACCTGCAACCTCTAAATACCGGCATTTGGATTCGGCTGGTATGACACCAGACAAGCCTCCTGTTTCCGCGACGAACGCTATTTGCTGATCGTCGCCACGGTCATGTCTTGATCTTGTGAGAAGTTTACACAGGAGTGAGCCGTTCTTCGTTTCCCTGACCTTCGCAAAGTTGCACTCGTGGGTCCTAAAGAATTTTGAGGGCCCTGGTGCGTGCTGGTCAGAGTAGCTTGCATTCTCTGGACAAACCACGGCATCAAATAGTGACAATGTGATACTTTTGGTAGGTTCTGTCAAAGACGATTTCGAAGAAATGGTCAGAGCCCTGGTAGTTGATAAGTATATGTAGAATACAGATTGGAAAAGAAGTAACGCACCCAAAGCCCCATGGATGCTCTGCAAACCCCAGTGTCTCCACTGAACGACCAGGAGAAGCAGTTTCCTTCCTGGTTTAGATGACTCTACCGATCTTTCCGTGGTTGAGTAGAATGATCAACGAGGTTCTAGGAAGAATAATATCCGTTGTGCGAGGTTCTCTTTTGCGATAGATATGGCAATTTCAACGAGAATTTTGAAACGCCGGGCTTTCTGTATTTTCTGGGAAAACACTTCAATCCGACTGACTTATATTGAAATGGTGAGCACACACATACGTACGATAGAGAAGAGACTCTGAGTAGGTGTACTCAAGATGTGCTGTTCGACAGTGTGGTCTGGCTTTTTTTGTCAGGGAATTTGAGCATCTGCATGAAAAGAACATCAGTCGAGACTCAATAGTTGATAAGTAGTGGCCTTGCCTACCACTCTATTGCGAGGATCTGCACATAGTGGGAGTCGAGTAAAGGCCAGTGTCGGACAGACGAGAAAAGCATGCGTCATAGGTTACATAAGCAGGCCCGGACCTAGCACTTGCGCTTTGTCTGCACTTTGCTGTGACCAAGTCGGACAAAGCGTCGCCTGGTGGCACACATCCTTCGGTCCTTGTTCCTCTACAAGGAAGAGATTCAAAATGGTCCCTTCAGAGCCGAAAAAAGGAGTCGGCGTCCTAGAAACCACAGGCTTACGCCAGTACCACTATTTTCCGGATTGTCCGTGCGGAAGGTCTCCATTTGAATTTTGCCAGGTCTGCGTCTGAATATCCCACTTCAGATGCGACTCCAGGTACATAAAGATACTCTCCTCAGATAGCGGAAGATCCCGACGCTCGAATGATGCATGCTGAGGGGGAAACAGCCAGTGTAAGTACGTCGCCACCTACAGAGTTGTGTGCACCTCACTTAAGTAACTATCTCTTTCCAGGTTCCGTAAACGATCCGTGTAAAAGCCTAGGCATGTAGTCCATGGGTCTGCGAGCTGAACAGTCAAGGTCCTAACTCACGCAGCGACGTCGGCGGCAGTCATGTTCGGGCCCCCATCGTATCGAAGAGTGGGACGCCGTGTGGCAGCTGGCTGCAATAAAGGCATTAAGGCGAAGATTTTGCGCCCTGGTATCCTTCGAGATGGGCTAGGGAGCATACTTCAGAAGGTGAATGCCAGCATTGTTGTGTTTTACTTGAAAGATCTGTTTCTCACTCGGCAAGCAATCCTGGGTCTTCCATCTGCCCTATTGGCCGCAGGAAGACGCGTCGAACTACGCCAATTCAGCTCAATCTGTCCTTGTACACCATGGCTAGGACCCCCCTCATCAAAGAGTACTTAACGTGTGACTCGGATTTGACAATGATAGGGATATCTTCAGAAGTCAGGAAATCCTTGATCATTTGCAATCTTCTTACTGATCGCCTTTTTCTAGTTTCAACTTCATGCTTCAACCGCTGTAAATATTATCATCGCCTGAGAGTCGGCGTAGCCCTCGTCGTCAATTCTGTCCGCGTCAATTTGTCTAAATGCATGAAACTCGTACTTCCATGAACCAGGGATATTATCTGAAATTCTGAATAGAATCAATCTTGTCATTTCTCCTGTTTTCGGGGATTGACAGTCTATCATCAAAGGCTTCCGAAATGCGCCCGGGCCCAGCAATAGCCTTGCAAGATACGTTAGTTATAAAGCGCCCAACCGAATTTAGCGCCAAATTACAAGGTCGTTAAGGCCGGCCCAAGGGGTAGACTTTGAGTTTGACTTCTGGAATACTTACCCTTGACCATTGTTGGCTCAAAGAAGAAGGAAATTACGCTTTGTCGCGCGCATAGTCCGGTAATCCCACGTAGGCTAAATATACTTTGCATGCGGCTGTGTACGCGAACAATGAGAAGTTCATACCGCTTTGCCCAATGAAGTATAAGGGCAGTCTAGCATCGCCATGGCAGATTTGTTGTGGGCACTCGAGACCGAGCGCATGAGAATCCGCACAGCTAAGCTTTTGTTCTCCTTGACAGCTGGGCGAGTCACTACGATACAACTCAACGTAAGGATGCGTTTACCATGTGCAATTGTCCTGTGACAAGGCAAAGTAATCCAATCGCGAGCTTCAATTCCGGAAGTAATGAGGGTACGCCTAGGTCATATAAGTAAGAAGCCTCTCAGTCCATTACATCCAGGTATACCCCTATATTCTTCAGCGTGTTTTTGATGACGACTACATCCAGTCAAGCGCCAGCCCTCCACACAGACGACAAATCAGACTGGTATCATACTAGCTATGCGGCCTTGACCACCGTCCTAAAAATCGCTGGAAATGTTCCTCTGCCGTACTTTAAGGAAGCTGTTAACTTGACTTCGGCAATTGTGGATATCGCTGAGGTAACGTGTATTTCTTTTATACAGTCCTGCAACCTCATTTCCTAGTTTGTGCGGCAGACGGTCCAAGAAAATAAGGAAGACTTCCAGGACATTGCGGACAAGTGTATCAGCCTCACCAATATTATCTACAACTCGTATACAAAATCTCAGATTAATAAAGACCTTTGGCCTTCGAAAGAGCTGAAGGAAGCTCTGGAAAATTTGATGAAGTAAATCGCTCACTTTGCTTTCCCGCTTGAATGTTCTCACATTACCCAGAGTCCTCCGGAAAACTCAAGCCGACGCCTGGGCGGAGCTGAATAGGAACAGACTGTCCAGATTCATTTTGAGCCTTTCAGGTGCGGCTAGGGTCAAAAAATTACGAGGCAGGTTGGCGAAGGCGTTGGAAGAGTTTTACGTGTGTATTGATCCATCGTCTTCAGCGGTTAATTGCTGATCACCAGAAATCTAGGTGTCCTCGTTTTTGAACATGGATCGCAAACTGGCGGAAATCCTGAAAAATTCAAACGATATCTTGGATGCCGTACGCACCCCCGCAGTGGCCGATGAAATCTCAATCTCGGAAACTGCCTCAGAGAACGTGCCAACTAGCAGCCCTGACGTTGAAACCTCCCTCTCGACGGCGGGGCCGAATCAAGAGACGGCATCCAGCAGGAGGTCAAGCCACCGGCCCCAGGGAACAACTTCGAACAGCGGAAGTAACAACGGGTTTACTGGTAGCGCTCATATTACCGGAGGTGGCAATATTTTCAGCGGCGGAAGCGGGAATATCACGAACTCTGGAAACGTCTTCGGGAGTAGAAATATTATGAACAGTGGTAATGTATCTACCTTTGGTGTACCTGGATTTGGCCTTCGCTTTAATCCGGTCATAGTATCCCCTGTTTCTTCCTGAGAACATTTAGCGTTCTATCTACTGTGCCTCTGATATAAATTTGAAGGACTGTCTACTATAAGTAGTATTTGCTCTCCAGAGACGCTCTTGATATTACGGACATTGGATTTAGTACATTGTAACGTGCTGTGGTCGATTAAAAAAGTATGTAGCTGATTTTGATCACTAGCACTTCACGGCGGATGAGTTTGAACTTGAAGGAAGCCTTTGACGTTAATACAGCTACTTGTGAGCCGTAAAGATCGCGAGATTTCAATCTATGACCCAGAGACCCGTAACGTTGTGTCCTGCTACGTCTCGTACACATTTCAGAGATATAACGAGGTGCCGTCTTTTGGATGTTGAGCGCTGGACGTCAATCTGATACAATCAGTCAAAGATGCACACAGCATCGATGATCAGGTAACTATTATGATCGCCAACAGCCCCACATATTGATCATGAAATCTATCCACTCACTCAGATTCACCACGTAGCGCGGCTGTAGATGTTAGCTAGACGCGAGCATGACTCATTTGTACTGTTAGTTCAAATGGTCCCCATGGCTAAATGTGACCTTAAAGCAGATACAGCAAGGGTGTAAGCTATAAACTCCTATGCAGGAACTCCATTGAGATTTCATTCTCCGCGATGCCTCGTGTATCCGACGATTGGTCGAAGTCGATCAACCATAATTGATGCGATCCTATTAAACCCGTGACGTGGCGCTATTGCCCGTTATGGAGTATTCCCGCGCTCATTGGCCGACGCTTGTTGAACGTGAAGTGTGGCCTAGCCGGATGACATGGAGAGAATGCGAGAATGTTGGCAGTCCTTTATAGCAGCCGCATCGAGATTTCAGCCCTCTAAGACTTCAAATCTTCACTGGCGGCACACCGCATTGCGAGACTGCGGAGAAGAACGAAATGCAGACATCTCCGGAAGCCCACGTCCGGGCGCATGTCAAGAACAGTCCAATGGAGTGGGTGACCAGACAGAGGAGCTAGCGCATGGGCTGGAATTTGCGTATCGTCGAGGCCACCGAAAATCGAGAAGTTCTAGAAATAGTCGACATGATGGAGTGTAATGATGCGGGAACGCCTCTAACGATTGACTTTTCAACCAGAGCGCATAACTCGACGGCGACGCACTGATTTGCGTCAATTGCAAGTCCATTCATCATCTCTTCCTGCGCAGGTCCCGTTCTCGCTAACACACTGCCTTCAACCTCCCATGCGTAGATATCAGCATTTGGGTCCGACTTGTATAGCGATAGGCGAACTTCCTGTTTCTTTGACGAACGCCTTTTGTTGAATGTCGCCATAGCCCATGTCTTGGCCTTGTAGCAGCTCGTCACGAGGAGAAGCGATCCATTCTTTGTCTCTCTGACCTTCTTGTTCTCGTGGGCCCGACAAAACTTGTACCACTCCCGCGCGTGCTGGTCGAAGTAGCCTTGCATCTCCTCTTGGGCGGACGGCAGTATGGTCGTACGAACCATCGCGTCAGGTAGTATAAGGGCGGTACCTCGCACAGGGTCCTTCGTTTTTGGCGAACTTAGCGTAATAACCAAGGTCCTGGCAGCGAATAAGCCCAGGCATAGGCATGCAGAAAGAAACGTACCCATGGCCTCCTACGTGCTCCCCTCTGGAGATCTCAAGGTCGCCACTCAATAGTCTACGGTTGCTAGACTTCTCCAGGTTCAAATGCCCCCACTGTTCTTCGCATGGTCCCACAGAATAATGAATGAAATTCTTGGGGGGTTGGTACCCGTGCTTGAGATTTGTTTCTCTCGAAAGATAAATGTTGAACAGGATCTCAAATCGGCCTGTTTTGTCGAAATATCCAACGTCTCCAAGGCCGACACTTCGACGAGGGATGGGCACAGGCTCCGCTTTGCAACCCTGCGAAGGCGACCACATCGATATCCAGTCAGGATACTCGAGAAGGAAGTCGGAGCGAATATACTGTTCAATGTGGTCTGGCATTTCGACTGGTAGTTTCAAGGTCTGCATTCGAAAAATCGCGAAAATTCAGTCAAGGCACATAACCGTTCGATAATATCTTTCCTCACCTTCCTATTAAGTGGACAGAGCTGGCACATAGTCCCTGCAACGAATGCATCAATTGACAGCCATCTAAGAGTGAATGCTACTATTCAACCTTCGTTGGCCTTCATCTCAAGGGCCTGATATCGATCCTCGCGCAAACTGTACTCGGCCTAAAATTTACATTCAGCAACGGGAGTTCAGAGAATCTGTCGCCCATTAGTAGATAAGATTACCCACAATTACACTTTCGCTTCTACGACCTAGATATCTGCTGTGGTCGTAAGCTTCGGCGGGCACGGGATGGGTGGAAAGGGGCTGTGTGGACTGGGATTGCATAGAGTATGATGGACCTGCACCCTGGTTCAGAGATGCACGACTGAGCCCGGCCGCTAGTTCCATGACATTTTCTTCGTTGGAGGTTTAGTTAGCAGTCTCTTCTTGATGGAATGAATCACTCACTGTCTGACGATACGTAGTTGTGAATGGTAGCGTGGTTGATCCAAGTGCTACTAGTCAAGTTATGACTATTCGACACATTATTGCTGTGGTTCGTATTATTGCTGTTGAGGCTCGTGAGCTGAGCAGACTGAATGCGCTCGTCCGCCATGATTGCGAAGACTACACGTTATCATCGATGGACTTGTTTTAACGTCCATCCGCATTGCGTAAGCACGTTTTCTCAACTGCACAGGCACTAACAAATTTAATAAAGTGTGATCAAACTGGACAAAGCGTCGCCAACGGTGGCATGTGCTTGATTCCCAACACTACGTTAACTCTTTTGGACTATTTACTACTTATAAGACGTGATCCTGAGCCTGTACCATCTGTACCATCTGGCTGACGGTAACCAGCGAGTCCTGAACTTGAAGTCCGGAGAACAAAGAAGTGGAATCGCAATAGGCACGAGCATGCAGCGTGTCTCCTCATGAGATGATGTTTCCATTCTCACTGCCTCAGCTGGCAGGCCATCAGCTTACTGTACAAGGTAATACGTAATGAGATGCGTATTGCAAATGTCTGTGGGCCGATCCGCGAACGCTATGATGCCTGATGTCCGTGAAAATCGTACGAGTAGATCTTAAGCTTCTAGAGTTTTTTGGTCAGTATGGAAGAACTTTAAACGAGAAAGCATTTCAAAATCGATAACAGACCCACTCTGGACTCTGAATTTCCATCTACTGTAGCGCTCTCCGTATTAAATTAATGGGATTCCTCTTGCCAGGGCGCATACTTCGTGATCATAAATACCATCTCCCTTGTATTCCACTGAGAAGCCATATTGAGAACAATCCCCCAGCCAGAGGAAGCGGCCACTGAATGCAGGAACCTTGAACAATGACACCCACCCGCTTTGTCCACAAATCGCGGACATCAAATTTCTCCCGATTGCCGGTCCCGTTTACGACAGGTGCACGTGGTCCGAATTGAACTTCGCCAGTGGCAGAACGCCCGGATACCCGTTGCATCTGTTCTCTCTTCGGTGGCGAACCCTACTCTACCTCGAATGACGGACGACCCCCAACCCGACGATGACGCCAGCTCGACTTCCCGTGGCAGTGAGTCTGTGTTGTTGCCCATTAACTAGATGTTCACTGTATCGAACCACCACAGGTTCTGTGGACGGCCCGTATCAAATAAAGTCAGAAAACACATTCCCTCGAAGCCATCTCATACACACAATAATAGGGGCTGAGGAAACCTACTCACGCTCTCTTCTTTCGTCTGGGCATGGCTTTGCCTTCTGGGACATCGATGGTAGTCATCTTCGTGGGCCCCAGAGCACCGAGCAGCAAGACGCGGTGTGGCTGCAAGGAATGAGCTTAGGAGACGTTGGAATGATTGATCCACATGGCCAATTCATTTTTTTATTCAACATTTTCGCTACGGCCACTGATCCACTTCACCAAGGAGTTGTTCCTGAAGAATTTGAAGAATTCCGACCTTCACTGAACCGGGATTCTGAGGTGAAAGTTATTCCTGAATATTTCAAAAGCGGAACCATCATCTCAAGCATGGGCGTGAATATCAAGAGGATATCTGATTCTCCTTTGTGAGTTTTTTTCCGTCCCGGGTTATAATTCGTCTCATTCCCTACAGAAAAATATCCATGTCTTCTACAGTTAGAGAAGGAGCTATTCTCGTTCTCCCTCACGGAGGTTCTCGCGAAGACCTCATATCGACCTCTCAATTGACGGAATACATTGAAAGACACGCTCTGGATTGGTATCAATACACTTGTCAGCACGCAAGATCGTCAGCCAGGACAATCCCCAATGGATCCTTATACCTTATCACTGGATGTGATAGAGCCAAGTCATGGTGCGCAATGGCTTTCCCTTCGAAATGGAAGGACGCCGGAAAACAGATTGAAATGACCTATGAGGGCGAGGAATTTCCTTGTTGGCTTCCTTCCAGGTGGGCTAGGGAACAGACGTTATCACTGTCTGAGGGGAAAGATAGAAATTTTTGTGTCTTTGCTCGAGGGATCCACATATCTCTCAGTAATCGACTTTGGGTCCGCCATTTGCCGTATAGACCGCCGGACGAGGCGTCGTATTATAACATTTTAGCTGCTCCTGTGCTTGGATTCCGTGCTAAGATTGCTCGCATCAGGGAGCGACTGATGCGTGACTCTGACTTTCTATGGGATGGTCATCAGAAGGTCAGAAGAAATTTCTGGTCATCCACGCCCATATACTGAAGGACCTTCTCAGTTCCCATTTCATCCTTCAGTCTTGATATCGCAAGTCCTTCTTGAGCAGGTAAAGTCCTTACAATTCACCCACGTAGCACCTTATTAATCGTCGTCAGCACCCAACAGCCGACATAGCCCTCGTCGAAGATTCTGTCTGGACTGACTTGGCTAAAAATGTAGATTTTTCATTCTTTTGTCTCTTTTCTACATCTCATTTGCCCGTTTCAGGGCACTGGAACGTTGCCCGAAGTGACGAACTGGATAATACAAGCCATCATGACATCTGAACTTGTCAAGTTGAACAGTGAGCGTTGCTGCACTGCCATGTAATTCCTTTTTCAAGCCCTCTTTATCAGGACTTGTCAGTCTGGTATCAAAAGCATCCGATTCACCCGCGGCCTCAGCAATGGGCTTTATTCAGGGACTTCTTGCGAAATACGCCAATTGGAGGGCGCGTAACCGTGTTCTTCGCCAGGTGACAAAGGTGTTGAGATCGCCCTGATTGGCAGACATTAGCTCCTGAATGTGACTGGCCATTGTTCGCTGGAACAGGCGGCGAAATATATTACATCAATATTACATACCGTCCCATAGTTCGCTTATCCTACATGAACTTGGTATTTATGCATGCAGTGTGTTCAGACAATGCGAAGGCGACGTCACTTTGCCGCTTTGTCTAGACCAAATGAAGTACAAGGACAGTCGACTATCGCTATGGCAGTGTTGTTGTGGGCACTGGGGACCCACAACGCCTGAGAATCCAAGTCACCTAGGCTTTTGTTCTCCTTGACAGTTGACGAGTCACGACGACGCAACCCCACGTAAGGATGCATTCCCCATGTGCAGACTCTTCCGTTCTGTGACATCTCAGTCCAATCGCCCACTTTGATTTCGGATATAATGGTACGCCTGTATCGTATAAGTAAGGAGGTCTCTAGTCCTCGGTGCCCACTCACACATTTCTCTGTATTCTTCATCTTATTCTCTCATGGCGATCACACCCAATCAAGCCCTGCGCAAAGATAGCAAGACGGATTGGACGGATGCTGGCATCCAGTGCTCTGCCCTCGTCCTGAAGGTCGTCGAGGGCGTTGCTTCCGCCGCGCCTCTACCATACTTGCAAGAAGCTGCTCAATTGGCCTTGTCAATCGTGAAAATTGCCCAGGTAACGTATGTTCATTCCGTTTGAGCATATCACCAACCCATTCGTTGGTGTCATAGGACATCAAGGATAATAAGATTGGCTTCCAGAAAGTGGCTGGCGACTGTGCTGACCTCATCGCCACCATCTGGGACTCTTACGAGCAATCGAACAATAGAGAGCTTTGGCTTTCGGAGAACCTAAACAATGCAATTGAAGAGCTGGTGGCGTAAGTCGTTTACTCTGCTTTCCTGTTCATGATATTCACGCATCATCTAGGAGCCTTCGGTCAATTGAAGCCTCGTTGAAGGTAGAACTCAATAGAGGCATAGGCTCCAAAATTATATTTAGCGGTTCTGGAACAACGAGAATCCAGAGTTTGCGGGGAGATCTGGATCAGGCCTTGAAGAAATTCAACGTGCGTATGAATCAGGAGGATTGGGCGTTTATCGCTGACCAACAGTATCAGGTTACCTCACATATCAATTTGAACCGTTTATTGACACAAGTATTGCAGAATTCGACCGAAATCTTGGGTGCGGTACGCACTCCCAAAGACGCCCCTGCAGTCAGTAGACCCTTGGAAGATGCCTCAGACAGTGCGTCGATCTCCAGCTCTGATATTCCGACCCCCGCCTCTCTTCCTCCCTCGCCATTTGCGGGGCCGAACCAGACGGCACCGACTATAACTCTGGAACGACCATCTCTGCAGCAACATCCACAGCTTGACATTTTGGCACAACTACACACTCAGTTAGGACAAAACCCTGGTCTGAATTCGCCTTCGCCTCTAGTGCCATTCGCCCTTCACAACCCCACTGCATTCCATCCGGGCCTGTGGCCCATGGCTCCTTTTTACCCTTTCAATTTCGCGCAAACCTCTAGCGATACTGCAGGGAGCAATCAAGGAGCCGCTTCGGCTACCGGGATCATCGCTAATTGCGGGAATATCACCAGCAGTGGGAATGTCATTAATAGTGGAAACGTCAGGAATACTGGTCATGGCAATATCGTTGGCTGTGGCAACATTAAGAATGCTGGAATTGGGACCGTTGCTAATAGCGGGAATGTGTCGAACTCGGGCAACATCTTCGGGAGCGGTAATATTTCTGCTCCCGGAAATATAATGTATAGCGGAAATATCACTGGGAGTGGAAACATTTCGAACAGCGGCAACATATCTACCTTTGCTGCTCCCTTCGGCTACCACTTCAATCCACCTAATGTGCCCCCTGTTTCGTCCTGAGAGTATTGACTTTGTTGATACGCTTTATTTCTGCACCAAAGGACTGCCTACTACAGAATTAGTGTAAGCTTGTATTGGACGCTATTACGGACATTTGCATTAGTAACATACTGTAATCTTCTGTAGTAAATAAGAGAATTCAATATTTGACTCCCTGGTCCTGGAACAGTTCAATGCTTCTTGCACAGGCAGTACACCATTCAAGGCGGCAGCTTGTAAAGCGTCGCGGAATTTAAATTCAAGTGTTACCGAGATAATCGTTATCTTCAACCACTGCGATGTCTTCGTCTTGAAATGAAAAACAACTTGCTCGCTGCGATACGTCTGATTAAAAAGCCTGAGGCTTCGGTTGGAGCAGGCAGAAATAACAATCAAGCAACGGAGCTCTCGACAACTATATTCCACCGAACAACATACAGCTGATCAAGAAACCAGTGACTGAGTACCAGAGAGAATTGAGCAATCTTCCAGAAGTGTTTGATTGAATAAATCTTGCCTGTTCTTTGTATATACAGTGGGTGGACCCATGCACAGGATGCATGCAAGCTGCTTCCTCTATACTCGACCTTGGCAGTCACTGAGGAGCTTCTTCTTCGCCTGTCGACTGCCAGTAGTCTCCAATGGTGCATTCTTCCGAGAATGGTTGATAGTATACTTCCCGTAAATTAAGAATCAGCCTTGGACCAACGATACATGGGATGAAGGCAGCAGCGCAGAATGCCATCTGAGCCGCTATATGCTTTTGAAGAGCGGCAGAGGGTAGGGTGGGTCAAAAATCAGAGTGACCGGATGGATGCAAGGACATACGGGAAGTGTAATCCAAATGACCAAGTTAGCGATGCAGATACTTAGGGATCTAGACTGAGGATGAGGCTGTTTACAATTTGAAGCAACAAGTCCGACGCACATGCACGGGAAAGTGACGCTATCCCGGAGGAGCACATAAGCAAGTGATCGTGGATCTCCCCATGAAGTCAAGTACGAGTGAACCCCTGACAACCTGGCCGCACGTATCCCTCGATGATATTTGATGGCTAGAGAAACAGAGAGCGCTAGCAACAAGACCTCAAAACAACCCATCGGGAACCAAACCACAAACAGCCAACGTGGGAAGGATCTCTCTTGACAAAGGGTGACACCTTGGACAGGATGAGGCGATATAGCTATAAGGACAATTGCTTGTAAGCAATGAAGTCAGAACCAGTAGAAATCTCGACCCACGGGCGTTCTTAGCCAAGCTCACGGCTCGTACGGCCAACAAACAGCAGTTCTCCATCAGAAAGGAGCTCCCCAGGAGGAAAACAATCTTTCGAGCATGATTGTACATGCTTGATATTCTGTACATCATGATGACTGAGGACAGACCATGAGCAATCATCAGGCCGCGACTCGGTGAGCTGTCGTTTCTTACCTTGCATAGAAGACTTGACGGAGAAGAAAAAGTATCCCAAGCCGATGATGACCCCATTGCCTGACCGAAACAGGTGAGATAAATATGGAGGAGGAAAGAAATGAGCGAAGGACATACACCTGTGCCGAGGCCCTGTCAATAGGTAGCATCGTGCTAGGGCTGAAGACTCACAGCTAATGTGCCATGAACGCGATAGGAATTACATGGGCCCAGTCAGTGCAAAGGTTTGGGTTAGTCGAACAGATTTGCAGCTCACACTATCGTCACGTCGAATAATATGCCTCATACGAACTTCAGACTTGACATCAGCATGAGATTGACAAGACAGCGTAAGAACGCACAGAAAGCAGCGTAGCTGTAGGCCAAGTAACTTCAGCGAATAATTGGCAGGAAATCACTGGAAATTTGCGCACAGTTGCATAGCATCGCCTGAATACCGATTCTTTTGGTTCCATCAGCGTCCGCAAGTGGAAGAATGCCTGGAGAACGCACGATAAAGAACATTACTTGAATGGCCGACCATTTGGAACGTTTCTGAGGTAAGAGAGGCAAACAGTCAATCGGAGTAGTGCTGTCAAAGATTCAGAAATCCTTTACCCAGACATGCTCCACCTATGGGGAAGGACAGTCAACATACTTGGAGCATTATACGCGTTAGAATCACACCTACTTCTTCCTCCAAGGTTGTGACTGAACGACCCGATACAAGATAATGAAGTCAGCTCAAGGTTCCCAGTCAGAACGTAACGTGGAGGACATACGATGGTCATAGATGACGCAGGTCGCAGTAGATACTACATATAAATAACGTCAGCATTGACGAGAGGCTTGATTGTTCAGAAGACACATACGCGAAAGTAATGCCAGGGCCTGGTCTGTGTACAGCCATCTCGCTGTGTCGCTCTGCATCTACGACCATTCGAAGTTGAAGAACACCACGTCGCTAGAAGATGCTCTTGATGTTGGCTGACGATCACAGGATACAAGTAGTGTACTGAGCTGGCAGCGTCTCGCTGTCGGTGATTGAGAAGAGATAAGTGGTAATTAGGATGGAGGAAGAAGCGGTGAGGTGAGCAAGAGGGAATAAGATGGAAGTAAAGTGAAGGACGCCCAGATCGCACTCGTCACCGAGTTATATGAACCAAACGAACTGAATGGGTCCGAACTGGGGACGCCACCGTCAACGGCGACCAAGCACACTCAATAGAAGGGTCGAGTGTTGGTGGTCGGTGCATTGAAAAGTGTGAGAGCGTGATCATATGGGAGGTGACGCGAATTACGGCACGCCCAAGTGTTCTGGGGCGGTCGTTCCGAGTCTTTGGCGGGCCCACAGTGAGAACAGACGGAAAGGGGCTCGAAACACGCTCTAACTTCGAGCAAGTGCCTGAAAATCGCAGTCTTAAATGAAGAACGGAGAAGCACCGACTGAATGGTGAGCTCGCTCATTACATAGACGGAATGTTAACGTCGTGCGGATTCTGTCAGACTTGCTGCGGCGTCAGATAAAATTTCGGACCATGCATTGGAAGACTCGACTCGACGTGTCAAAGTTCCAGCGTTGATGCCAAAAGGCTTGCCAAGGCGGCAATTGTATTGTGTTTCTACGCCTTGCGAGAAGTTACGACGAAGCCCATGAGAGCTTTGATCGCTGATTATATTATGACAGTACTCACTACAACGGAAGTAAAAATGAAAGGAAGATAAGAAAGGAGCAACAGCTGAAGGAAGATAGAAGAAAAAGTCGCTCAGGCTATACATCCAAACACATAACATTTAGAAAACAGCACGTACAAATGCGGACAACAGCCAAGAAGTCGAGCAACGGAGCAAAGCAACAGAGCAACCACCTCGCACACCCTAGAACTTGAACTCCTTCCCGCTCTTCTTGCTCTCCTTTTCCCGCTCCATTTTCTGCTTCTTCTTGGCCATCTCCTTCGCCACCATGTCCGAGAAATCTTCGCCCCGCCCCCCAGGTACGCCTGCGCTGCCGCGTGAGTGGGCATCGTATTTGCGCCGGAGCTCTTCCTCTGAGAGGCCTTCGAGCTCTGCGGCGTCCAGGGAGACGTCGACGCCGTTTGCTTTGCGCTAGATGACAATAGAACGTAAGAGACGCGAATGAGAGCATTAATGGTGAGGGAACACACCTTTGAACCCCTCTCGTCTCCAAGGACAGGAATGGGAGCGCCAGCGACAGCACTGACGTCGTACCCGCGCTCGCTGCCCATAAGACCACGCACAGAGGTTTGCTTCTCCGGCACGACCTGGTACAGCGACCTCGGACCAGAAGGCTCCATTGCTTCCGACACTGACCTGCCCTTCCTGAGTTCCAGGAAATCGGGCGTCTCCAGCCCGCCAGCGACTGTTGACACGACGCTCGTCATGCCTGAAGGCGTCTCCAAGCCGGAAGGTGTCTGCATGCCATCGGCTGGTGCTGGTTCGGCCTCCTCTTCCTCCTCCTCCTCTTCGGATTCTTCTTCCTCTTCCTCTTCTGTGAAATGGTATGTCTGAGCGAAGGCTAGGTGAAGAACAAACAGATGACGAACCTTCTTCCGGCTCCAGCTCTCCCCACAGCTCTTTGTTGATTGGCTCGCCAGCCTAGCAAACGAGGATGTGCAATTAATGAGTAAACTCGCCATAAGGCCACTGAAAGACGCACCCCACTGTCAGAGACCTTGGGCAGCACGCCGAACACATCCCCGTACAGAGGACGATTGTACTCGTCCAGAGGAGGCTTACCCCATCCACCAGGATGGAAACCCCACTGAGCCCTGAGAAAGAATGCGGACATCAGTAGAGAAAGAAAGCGTCGAAACGAGCGAGCTCACCCCTCAGGTATAGGTGCATTGAGACCAGGTATTCTCAAAGTGGGATAACTCGGAGGAGGCCCGAATCGTTGCATGCTGATAAGCCAAGGAGGAGGTGCTAATGGAGGAATTGATAGAGCTTCAACAAGTTCTGGTGAAAGGTCGCCAGGTCGCTTCTCTTTCAATGAGGTTTCAAACTCTTTTCCCTCGTAGTACCTGCAAGCAGTCAGCAAGAAAGTACAATGACAGAACGTCAAAGACATACATCTCTCCGAACCCAGTCACAGGTGGCTTTGTCTGGAACTTGAAGAAGGCATCATGTAGCTTCTGGTAGTCGATATCCACCTTCCCCATCTTGGGCTGCACCCGCTCCCTCGTCTTCGCCTTCAAAGTCATGTTGGCCTCCTTCTCCTTGACCGCGTCACGCATTGTCGCGATACCCGTGTCGGCGATGTAGGCCGGTAGCTGGAAAGGCGGCTTCTCAATACCACGCTTTCCTTGCAGGTAATCACGCTTGGCGCTCCAATGAATCGGTATTGGAACAGTGTTCCGGTATGATTTGAGGTGTAGCAGCAACCGCGGGTCGGCAGCAGTGACATCTGTCCACTCGACGACTTCAGGTTTCTTCACGAGCTGCTTGAGCTCTGCAACCGTTAACCGCGCCATTTTACGAGCCTTCTTTTTTGAGAGTGGCTTCTTTGGTTCCGCGTCCGAATCCCCTTCCGACTCCATATCATCATCCGAGTAGATGACCTCCCCTTTGCGGTCCTCTGTAGAGCGAGCCTGCTGTATGATACCGTAAAAAATTAGTTACTAAAAGAGATGTACCGCCCGGTATACGCACTGAAGTTTCATCAGGAGGTAGTTGAAACCGAGCAAAAACGTCGGAAAACGCTTGAAGGCCAGTATCATTGAGATCGACCTGCTCAGGCACGTACTCGACATTAGACGGCTTGACATCCTCCATCTTGACATCCTCATCAGGTTGAGCACCGTCCGGCTTCTTTTCCTGTTCCTTTATAATACAACAAAGAGAATATCGTCAACTACAGATGTAGACAAGTACTGCACAAGGATACACACCGCAAGCTTCTTTTGCTTTTGTTTCAGCCTTCGTAGCTGATTTTTTGACTTTATGGGCTTGCCATTAATCTGAGCTTTTGCAATTCCATTGGTGCCATTGGCCACGACGTCAGTCTGGACTGCAACCATGTCTTCGTCGTCGAGAACTGTGAGCGGTTGGGGAGAGAGGCAGGCGGGTTACGTAATATGTCCTTCTGAATTTGGAAGCCGGCCCGCTCTGTGCTCCTCTGTCACGTGATGAAACCTCCGCAGCAGATCAGATCAGATTAAGACTCAGAGTCCTGGCGCTTAAGTTAGCCTTAGGTTTGTCCGACCTTCTGCTGGATAATACTCTCCACTACTCAGATTATTCATTGTCATGTCCCTCGCTGATTTGGGTTCCCTTCAACCAGGAATATACACTTTCCACAATGCGGCTTATCTACAATCGCGAATGCATGTCGCTTTCGGAGATACAGACATGGTGGCAGAACAGCTAGAAGCTGAGGTTTGTCTCTTTTGATTTGTATGCGATTGTGAAATATATTGATGTATCTCCATTGCTCTCTTGTCTTTGCAAGTTTGATTTGTGCTTTGACAGCAAGACGAAACAATGGGCCCTTCAAGACTCTACTACGTCGTCCGCCGATTCCGAGTCGGAGGCTAGTGGCACGCTTATGCAGTCACCCAAGCCCTATCGCTTCGTCATCAAGCCTGGAAAGCCTGGATATTACTTGTGAAGACGCCATTCCTTATCAATGATACCTTTCAAATTCTCATTCTTTTTTCCTCGTCCCAGAATATGTTCAGCGTTTCGTCAGGAGCTTTGCGTGACCCTGAATCGTACCGCGAAAGGGATTGACGTGCGTGCATTATTTACACAACTATTTCTGGGGTTTGAAACTTGATGTATTTAGGTCGATTTCTCGTTAGATAAAACTAGTGACTCTTGCCTATGGCGATTTACTTCATCTCAGGGTGTTTCGACACTTAACCGCCGAAGGAGCGGAGCAAGCTTATGGCAATTCGCGGAGGCTCTAGCCATGGATTTCTCAACGGTTTCAAGCGCAAGCGACTGGGAGACTCCCTCTACATCGATCACCTCTCCTTCCATGATCTATTATCGTGTCTATACACCTGAATGCGCTGTCTTCACTAAGCGTCCAGCATTTCTGGACTCAGAATACATAGGCTCCATCAGATCTACATGGCTCATGCCACCTCGAAATGCACGCTCCGTCAGGCAATTTCTTTCAAACTTGGAGAACATCGACCCTTCCCAAACCAGCCTTTACTGCAGCCGCCTCAGGAGCTCAGCGTTGGATGACAAGTCTCTTATCTTCTTAGAAGACGGAACACCCTACGGTGCTAAACCTGAGGACCCTCTGATCCTGTTTTCACAGGTTTATCCCCAGCAACAGATAACACCCGGCACTGAGCTTTTTGTCATCAAGTCGGATTTCTACTCGCCATTTGGCCCTCAATTTCGTACGCACTTGTGCCTTATTTTTCCATTGAGCAGGCCAATTAAAAGCAGTGACAGTATATTACGGAGTATATACGGAGAGAGGACCTCTGCCTTCCAATGCACCCATTGACGAGGCTGAGCCCTGGTTATCAAAAATTGACATCGACCTCGTTCCATCCCAGCCGCCGACAATGGGAGACCTGATGATGCAAATTCTCAGAAAGGAGGTAATCCTCGAACAGCCTTTGGTGTTATTGGATAAAGATGATGAGGTCCTCCCTCATTCTGATCTGCTCTTAACACCAATTGGAGGGTGGCCAGGGTCGACACCTGAAAGCCGAGTAATGCTCAAAGTCTCGGTCCCGGTTGCTCTAACAATTTCAGGAGCCGTTTATTATATATACAACTGTTCAACCAAACGAGCTCTTTGCCGTGACCTTTGGGACGCAAGTAGGGTTGTTTTACACGATAAGAAAAAGGTTGGTGGCAAGATATACCTTTCCTTGACTTTCAGACTTGCTAAAGCGGACGCGCCGACCGGGTTGTTCAACAGTCAAAAGTCACCCTCAAAGCTCAGAAGAATTTCACTCTCTCAATTGAATCGTGCGTCGACGAGAAATCCATGGGAGTTGAATTTGACCTGCAAGACACTGAGCACGGCTTCTACTTTGTCCGTTCAATGAATGCCGAAGACTGCTTTACGTGCGTACCTCAGAATTGTTCAGAAACGCCTAGATATCAAACACGTTGCAGGATTCGTTCGCCTCTCAGCTTATCTGAGGCACTTGTTGACGCTGATCAAGATAGCAAGTCTCTATTGAGTTTCGTTGGAATAAATCAATATAGTCTTGTGAGTGAGCTTCAGTATCTTTCTGTTATCAAGCTCTGATGTGCATCTAGGGATGGACGGATGTTGACGAGGATGACCCTCGTCAGCAGTGGCGTTTAGAGTTGGTCTCGACACTGAAACAAAGGTGCAACCGGGTTTCAAACTATACCTTCTTCTACCGTTGACCTGCAAATTCTGGATACTCATTCATCCATCTGGTTCCGTCTTTCTTTCGTCTGTAGCGCCTGATTGGCAAGTACTAATGAAAATGGATTTGTATTGGTAGCAAGTTGAATACACCACCTTTTTTTCTATCAATACATACCCTGGTCACCTTCCCTTCGTAAACAAGGGATTTCGACTTGGAGTTGCCCTCTCTGAGAGCGGCAAAACGTTTCTAGCCCCAACGTCGAATTCCAAAAGGGGTCTGTATTGGGGCTGCAAATACTTATATAGTACCCAGTCGAGTCTAAAGACCTCATGGAAGGGTCAGGAGAGGAATGAATTTTAATTTACACGGAAGGCTCTGATGATAAGATTAGATCAGTCAAAGCTCTTGCACATCAAAACCAAACAACGTACGCGTCGCTGCAACGCGTCACTCGGATTCATTGCAAGGCTTCCCTCCCTTTACTTTTCTTCGGATTCCCTGTGACTTTCCTCATAATTTCTCGCCTACGCTGCGCCGCTGAGATACACGAAATAGAAGGCCTCTAGTCTACAAATATGGTCGCAACCACTACAGAACAAGTGCGTTCGACTTCGTCTAATTCTGCAGCTTTGTTAATGAATCTTTCATCTTGTTGTTTAGTTGACAGCTCTAGCAGGAACGACAGTCAGTATGTCTTCAGGATGTCCTTCTCTACGAAACCAAGCTCATTTGTGTCCCCTTTTTTCTACGACAGTCGTCCACCCGCTGGTGTTATTATCAGTAACAGACCACCACGCCCGATCCGTCTCGCGGGAGAGCTCTAAGCGAGTGGTGGGCGTACTCCTGGGGCAAGACAATGGCAAAACGATCAACGTAGCCAACTCGTTTGGTATACCCTTTGAGGAGGACGAGAAGGATAGCAAGACTTGGTTTTTGGACCATAATTATATCGAGGGGATGTACGAGATGTTCAAGAAGGTGAATGGTAAGTTTGGTCCTTCCAATCCTCGCTCCTTGTCCCCTGCATTGGTTTTGGACTCTGGACAATGTCTGGCCTCCTGGGGCTGTAGCGTTCTCTTCCCTTTCGTCTCCCGCTGTTGGTCGAGGCACTGATATGTGTTATTTTGACAGCTCGAGAGAGGCTGATAGGGTGGTATCACACCGGACCCAAATTACGCGCTTCAGACCAGGAGATCAATGACTTATTCAAGCGTTTCATTGCCCGACCCGTCATGGTCATTGTGGACGTGCGAGAACAAACGGTCGGAATGCCGACAGATGCGTATTTCGGAGTAGAAGAGATCAAAGATGTAAGGCTCCCCTTCCTCGACGAAGGTCGATCCCATAGCTGACATCACTTTGCAGGACGGCACAGAAACGCGGAAAACATTCCTCCACGTCCCCTCCGCGATCGAAGCAGAAGAAGCAGAAGAAATCGGCGTCGAGCACCTCCTACGCGACATCAAAGACTCCACCACCACCACCCTCGCCACGCGCGTCAGCGAGCAGCTCTCCTCTCTCCGCGGGCTCGAGTCCCGCTTATCCGACGTCCAAAAATACCTCGTCGAAGTCGCCGCGGGTTCCATGCCCGTGAACCACCAGATCATCTACCACCTGCAGGACGCGCTCAACCTCCTGCCGGACCTGTCGGACCCGGTGACGACGCAAAGCTTTGCGAGCAGCACAAACGACTCAATGTTGGTCGTGTATCTGAGCAGTCTTTTGAGGGCGGTTATTGCCCTCCATGCGTTGGTGGATAATAAGGCGACGATTGGGCGGGCGGAGATGGAGGAGGAGGAGAAGAGGGAGAAGGAGGCTGCGAAGACGGATAAGGATACCACTGGGAAGGAGAAGGAGGGTGCCGCTAAGCAGGCTAATGGCGAGTCAAGTACTGGGAAATCGGAGGGTAAGAAGACGGACAAGTAGATGTTGGTTTTGCACTCCTCCTCTTTCCGTTGCCTAGTTCTCCTGTCCCTTTTTTGGTGCCGAATTCAATTGTTGTACTTCAAACTTATTCTTCGTATGTCCTTCAATCCTTCCATCGCTCTGAGGCAAGACCGTCGCTCATGCCTGGAGCTTGGCCAGCGATGGACCAGTCTCGATGAACTCTTTGGACTGAGTACAACAAAAGCATTCATTAGCTGCATTGGATGACTTTCCGTAACGTTTGAAAAATCATTCGAATCAAACTTCATCATTCAAACTCAAAATGCCGAGCAGCCGACGTCATGAGGTAGGATTTGTAAGCGTAATCAACCATGAAAATCGATGAACGTTGATCAACATCGCTTTTCAAACTTGTCAGTTTAGAAGACCCTCCGACCCCCTTTTCAAACATGAAAGTCCTTTCAAACGTCTTCTAAACTGACATTTCAGAGTCCGCGACCATGACTCCGTACATATCAGCACTGATCAGGCTCATTAACGCGTCGCGTCGCGTCTCCACGAAAAGCTGATATCGCGTTGTTTCGCCACTCGTTCTTGAGTCGGTGTGCCAGGGCTAGGGAGAACTATATCCATTGAGGTGAGGCATACACATTTTTGCTTTATCAACATCTCATACAAATGGTTTTATGCCAGCCGTTCTGTCTCTCATTCTGCCAGAAAGAACGTCGAGCTCGAGGCAATTTGTGGCGAGTCCGACATGCAAATCAGAAGGTACGCATTTTTCTGCGTGTCTCTGTCATTATTACAGAAATAATGAGGACTTTTGGGGCCTAGATTTTCCGAGATTTGCTTGAGGGAAGGGGTATAAAGGCAACAAAGGTGCGCAGGGTTGCACCAGTCAGCTTTGTCTGTCTTCTCAACGCGTTTTCGCCTCTATTTTCGCAGTTTTCAGCCTTACAATGTCTCTACCCAATGCCCCTGCTACGCCGGCTCCACCTCATTTAATGGCCGCTGAACCTCAGCAAAATGTACCTCAGAACTTTGCTGGTCAGGATGGCTTTGTCTTCCCGCCCCATCAGGTTTGTCTGCTCATTTCACCCACAATTCATACATTGATTTCGTTTTTCTATACTAGATGCACCACCCTCTTGTCTACCCTCCCGGACATCCAGCTGTAAGTTGTCTATTTGATGTTTTGGTTCTTATTTGACATGTAATCTCCAGCAGTACTTTTACCCAATGCAGGGTCCCAACGACGCTGCTATGGGACCACCACGCCCACCATATCATCCTGCTCAGCCTATTCCTATGGCCCCCGCTCCAGCTGTCCCTCTTGACCCCAAGCTCGCTCCCAATGAGGGAGACGACGACGACGACGACGACGACGACGACGAGCTACCTCCTGCGCACGAAATCATGGCGAGGATGCGTGCCAAGCCTGTCGCGAAGACTGCCGGTCGTCGCCGTGCGGTCCAGAGTGACCCTAAAGGCAAGGGCAAGCAGCCGGCCGTTGCTCCAGCTGTAAACGCGCGCAAGCGCAAGGCCAGAGGGAGTGGTGAACAAGAGGAGCCAGTCGCTAAGCGTGGCAGGCAGAGTGGTCGGCAGGCAGTCGGTGCAGAGGAGGATGAGGCTCCTACGAAATCAAGGCGAGGTGGTCGTCAACCCGGAGCCCTCAAATTCATGGACGACGAGATCGAAGCCTTGTTGGAGCTTGTCGCAGCCTATCTCCCGACTGGCGGGAAAGGGTGGACTAAGGTGCACGAGGAATATGCGGACTGGGCCGCGGCCGAAGGCAAGCCTCTGCGGACACTTGCCTCTCTCGAGCGCAAGTTCAAGAACGTGAGTTGCATTTGTCTAATCACTTCTCATATTAATGACTGACCTTTCCTTTTCCAGCTTGTGGGTCAGAAAAAGCCAACGGGTAATCCAAACATCTCAGCGGCCATCGAACGCGCCATTCAAATTGACCTCGAAATCACAAACAAGGTCGAAACAAGAGAGCTCGATGACTCGGAGCTTGTCGATGTAGATGATGCAATAGAAATCAGGTATGGGTGGTCTTGATATTTATAAGGTCTGATGCTCATCTACAACCTCTGTGCAGCTCAGATGACGAAGAACAGGAGGAAGAGGAGGAAGAGGTTGAAGATGACGATGAAGAGGCTCCTCTCAACAAGGAGGCTCCTCCAGCTAAAGGTGTTCCTTCGCCTAAGGATGCTCCTCCCCCTCCCAAATCAGCCACTGCACCCACAACTGGCAAGAAGGACCTCTCAGCTTCTGCACCAGCAAAGTCAGCCAAGGAGGAGCCGACGAAGTACTCTGTCGGGCTCTCTCGTAAGTTTGTAGCTGAGCGCACACCTGCCACCCGGACCAAGCCCAAGACGCAAGGCTATGAGCTTCTTCAGAGTATTCAGACTGCCCTCGATCCGTCTACTCAGTTTGCTCGTGAAGAAGAGCGATCCGCACGGTCTTTCGCTAACACCCAGCTCCTCACAATCACACAAACCCTGCGCTCCACTCAGACGTCCCTCGACACACTGCATCATCGCCTCCAACAGGCAGAGAATGCTCGTCATGAAGCGCTTCGACAGCGCGACATGCTCGAGCTCGAGCTGAAGTTGTTGAAGGAAGGCAGCGGCCGTCGTAACCACAGCACTCCTCCCCGACTGGACCGCATCTCGCGCTGGGATCGGACACCTGATCGACCTTCCCGTTCCCGCCTCAACGAGACGCCATTCCCAGACCGCTATCATGCTTATCCCTACAGCCCCACTGCAAGCTCTCGTCGACACCGTGATCCTCCCGCGGCCCCTCGGTGTGATCGTCGTCTGGTTCGAGTCCAAAACTTTGATCGGGATGGTGGACACTGTACAGCATGGGTCAGCGATTTCAATGAATTGCCAGACGATTTTCGGTCCACTCCTGAACCTGGAACTGTCCGCCTCTCCTCCATGGCTTCTCCCACTTGCTCTCCGAATGCTCGTGAAGATAGTCCTACTGTCATTGTCCCCCCTGTCTCCGTGGATGGTGTTTTGACTGCTTCTGCCCCTGTTGACGAGGCTGATCCTTCCTCCTCCACAAGGGATGACTAACTTAGAATACTGTACTCTATAGAATCCTTGATTAAGTATGTTATTAATTGTTTTCTACTACCACCAGATGAAAGCGTGCGACACGGTCTGCTTTCCTCTGGTCTTTAAACAACATTCTCTCGAAGTTTTTCCATACATATTCCTGGTCGTCTTTAGTCCATGTAGGCATATACACGTTGCGAATTTGATTGATTCCGACCTTTCTAACCCGTAACTGATAAAGCCGAACAACTGTCTCGAGGAGGTCTCCACGCTGTGTATTTTTATTGATATCGAGCGGAACACGAAGGCGGCCAAAGGAACCTTGGAGGGCCCGCATACCCCATTCCGCAGTCTGGCGGAAAGATAAGAGTTGGTTATTCATGTCCATCAGTTGCTCTCGTGCTTGTCGATTGTGCGGTAAGCGAGCCCCACTTTTCATGGGCGCTTTGATTTTGATACCTTGAATATCCGCTGTTCCCTGTGGAAAAGCGGTATCAGTGACAAGATAATATCCTGCTGGTGTTTGATTGCGTAGTCTTTCGTATATGGGACGTGCAATCCGAGCATCATGCCAACTACCAGGCGCATTCAGGTGGCATGCAATTATTTCGCCTTCGATAAATATACTCAATCACCTCCAAAAGACAGAAGCAAAGCAATTTACGACTCACCTGTTGAGCCAAACGCGATGACAGAACTGACCATATGTGCATGCAACCAACCATTGTAGGTGGCATTTTCTATCTCTTCATTGGAGGATTCCTGTACCGGAAGATTCAACCCGTCCATAGTTCCGAAAGCGCCTGTCAACAAGGGGTGACGCTCAACAACCAGGTCGTTATATTCTTGAAATTCACATCCAATAGGCCACCGAACTTCAGACTCTGGCATGCGGCGCAGAACTGAGAGAAGAATCGTGAGGGCGAAGTTAATGTACCGTGAGACCGTGCTCGGAATGAGTGCAAAGATCTCCATGAGGCTGATTTCCGTCATTGTAGACGAGAGATAGTGAAGAATCAATCCCAGGGCACCCTCTGCGTCGAGAGAACGTCGCCTTAGCCGAGGAGCACCTGTGGGGAATGGCTGATCTTGACGAGGTATTGGGGTAGAATTCCAGCGAGCTCGGAACCCAGAATCCAAGATGTAGTGGAAGGTTTCGACGTCAAAGCCCATGGTTGTGATAAATCCTCGATCATTCTGACAAGAATAGAGCTGCTGCCATGGGGTTCCCGTCCTAGGGTTTGGCAGTAATTCTTCGCGAATCAGATACAGGCGCTTCCGTCGTGCTGCCTTTTCTTGCCGATGAATTTCTGCTCCGAGGTATATGAGAGCTCCTGCGAGTGCTGCTTGTTGGATCCTCTCTTCGTCCTCTCTTAAATCTTCTGCTTCCTCTTGTTCCAGGAGGTACAGCTCGACAAGATCGTCGTCCATAGAGAAAGTGGTGTCTTCGACACCCATGCCATTCGATATCTTATCTACTGATCATCTACCCGATTAGGGGATAATTTGAGTCGACTCAAATCACAATTTGGTAGTCGGGTGTATTACGGTTTGAAAAGAAATCGTTTCAAACTTGGATTTCGGAAGATACCGAACGGGCAACCCTCTCAAACCCAGATTTGATTTTTCAAACGTTACGGAAAGTCATCCATTATTGGGGCAATACATTTGAAAGTAAGATACAATGTGGTATGGTAATGTATGGCCCAGAGTCGATTACGAAAACATATAGCAGAGCACAGATACAGAATATGAAGCGTTGCGAGGTCGTAGATGCCAAAACTATCCGAAAGAATAGCACCAGTGAGAGTTCAAAATATCAAAACAATTTGGCATGTTTGTAGATTGGGATGCTCTTTACCCATTGGACCGGTTTGTGTTGTCGGCGATCAGGATTTTGGAAAATGGATGATAGACGTCGATTGTGGGACCCCGAACCCGCTGGTTTTTCCTGGAAAAGGATTGAACAATGGTCATTCACGCCCAACCCAGGTCTGCTCACTGGCTCTGAGGCGTGGTCTTTCTTGGTCCGGAGGGTAATAATGCCTAATGCTCATGTCAAATCAGCAGCTAGATCGTAGCAGCAGCAACACTCGCCATTCTCTTCAACGATATCGTGGACACGTAGAATTTTCGTCACTAGGTCGTTGACGTTGCGGTTCGTACACATTTCCTAGTCATCGAAGGTTTGAATGTGGAAGGCTGCTGGGTTCCTGGAAGGTACTTGCGTTATTGACAAGAGAGCACCAAGCTGTATCGTCGAGAAGAGCTAGCTCGGCATCAGGATGCTGTGAAATGAAGTTAGTAGAGAAGTACAGGCACAAGCTTCCGAGCACTAACCGCCGCCGACAGCACCTGAGAAATGACATAATTCGGATGAAAAAGATGCTGCGATAAAGAGATCGCTGTTAGCTGTCAAAGACCAGAGACCCAAACGCAAAAGAATAGTACCGGATCTTTGTTCGTGACTATGTCAACTGCACGTTCTTCAGGAAGGCGAAGGCGCAAGAAGCACAGTATTGAATTGAGACGTCGTTGGAATTTAGAAGGGGTATCCAATATCAAGCTGTAGTGTAGTTTTGCCCCATCATCGAAAGGCAATGTTTTCCGCCAAGATTGCTGAGATAGAGATATCCTCATGCCCCGAATGAATATACACTGGTTGTTCGCCGAGCAGGCTTTGGGTAGCGGCTCAGGAGGACAGTAATATTTCGCCTCGGCTGTCCCAGGATCAAACCATGGACACTCAAAATCGGGCCGCCAGGCATAATGTAGGTCAAGAGAATCCTCACTTCTGCCAGGATGAAAGGGAAAGGATGCTATTGCCCAGTCGTTTGCCTTGTCGCAGCCTGTAACAAGGAACAATGACCCGTTGGCGTGCAGTGTACGTCCATAGTGGTTTATATATTGATACCAGTGGGGAGCGTTTTGCCTTGCGTATTCGCGGAAACGGTCTGTTGAGACGAGATCTTCGCGCGAAGCACCATTGGGTAAGACGATGATTCCTCCGTCGGGTTCAGTGGAAGTGAAATGAAGTTTGCTAGAAATTGAAGTGATGAGCGCGTGCCTTTATAGCTATCGAAGCGACCTACAGCGGAGTTTCTGAATGCCGCGTTATCACGACGCCTTTGCTTGCGATGATCTTGCCAGGCTCGAAATAATTGAGATCACGAACAACTTCGTCGGGTTGCAGGGCCGGCTCGATTGGACGAAATTCGCGGGGTACTATTCGCTTGTGAATAGGGTGACCAGAGGGAAGAAAGATGTTGAAATAGAATTTAAAGCTGCCTCCTTCATCGATGATACCAACATCACCGATGTTAACGCCTTCCATCCGGTATTCGATAGGCATAGCCAGATTTCCTGAAGGCCTCCAAATCGGGAAACCGTGGCCCGCAAGGAGGAGGGAACGACAGAATGACTCCTGGTATCCATTTCTCTGTTGCAAGGCGACAATACGAGGATAGCTGGGTAACTGCAGGGACCTTCTTCCAGTGAGGTTACTAGGTGGCGACTGAGGCTGTTTTGTTACTGGAGAATCCTGTATTTCTGATGGTAACGAATCTGCTCGTGGACTTGGCAAGAGAAGCTGAAGAGTGGTTTTACGGAGATTTTCGGCATTAAATGCTTGGCTGATGCCTGATTGACTGCTGCTCGATATGATGAATCGAAAAGGCAGCCGTCGGCTGACCGATTCTCCAATACACTCCAGAATAACCTGTTGTGCATTCGACGGGTTCTCGCACTCGTCCAAACCGTCGATTATGATTATATGTGACGAGGATGAAGGTCTAGCCAGGCTTTGCAACGGTCGCAAAAAGAGAGAATGGAACTGGGCAGCGATGGTGTCAGAAGATGTCGAAGGGCTACTTTCAGCAGCTGCTTTCATGATTTCTCCGAGCTCTGGAATATTCGAAGAAAGTTGGTGAGCAATAGTGGGGAATAACTGAAAGCCTTCTACACGCCCTTTTCGAAAGAAGAAACTGGCCCCAAATTGTTGAGACGACCGACATGTGTCACTGACAGTTTGGGAAATGAACCGTCTTTCAATGCTCGTCCCTCCACATATCCAAAGGATGGGTTTCGTTCGACATGGGTCTTCTATCCATGATGAAACCTGCTGCAGAATTCCTGCCTGCTCAGTTTCCGCTGCCGACCAGGAATAACCAAAGTCTTCAATCGAGGCGTTCACTGCGTCCAAACAAATATCGTAGTCCAATGCAGGAAGGCCTGCAATGCGTGTAAATTATAGCAGCTGATACAAAATGGCAGACTGTTTACCTTCAATCGAAATGCCGGAATCCATCGTATTCGGTGTGGACTAAAGGGGACTAAAGGAATTTGATCTTAATCTGAGTCGAATATCATGGCGGCGAGCAAGAAGTTTGCCAGAGCTGATGTCGCCTGCGTCTGTCAGAGAGCCAGAGGTAAGGAACAACGTCAACGACTGGCAGTTGCTGGTCAGCTCGTGGCCAGAAAGTACTACCAAATTGAGCCCTTTGATGGGAATAATCAACGCCGGATTGAGGGTAAGTAACCGGTACGGGCCGGTGACCGAGCTTTTACCAGTTTATGATAATACCACTTTGGAGGACTTGAAGACCGTTGGATGACCCATCATATAAGAAGTCGCATTGTTTTCGAGACTATGGACTCAAATTTTCGAGTGACGGATCATGAATTTACTATTAAACGACAAAATTCTGTTTATATATATGTTCAAGGTTATTAGTTGGGAGCAGACGCGATCACGTTCGAGTATCAGGGTCTGCCAACAAGAGCTTATAAGCCGTAAAACGATTCTCTCCTGTACATCAAACATGAGATAGATGATCTTAGGGCCAGCTGATAGGAAATGACCTTCTGGAATTGACTGCTGTATGCTGCCCGTCGTCTCTTCATTACCTGACTGCTTGTCGCTCTTTCGTCCTCCCCAAAACCGCGGCGACAGCTTTGAAAAGGTGGATCCTCGACCACCTGGGGACGAATCGCTCTTTCTGGTTGAAAGGTCGGCCGAAGAAATTTGGGAGGGAGAAGTCGGCGACTGAGCTCCTGTTATGGGGGATGATGTGTCGTCGAAGTGCGTTGTCCACGTCTTCTCGTCCAATAAGAGAGAGTACAACGTGACTCCAAGGCAGTGGTGAATATCCTCATCCTGTGAGACCGGCATTGAAACACTCGACATCCACCAGCAGTCTCGACTTTCCCAATGATATGTTGAAGATTTCCCGTCATACCCAAATTCAATGGAAAGAGACTCCTTTGCCGGCTTCTTCAGCGCAAGAGCTGCAATGCCGAATGTTTTTGCATTGTGACTTTGAGTTACCAGGAACAGATCTCCGTTTCGAATTCTTGGACGTGTCGCCCTGACGTGGTGATACCACAAGGGGGAGTACCTGCAGAAGAATTCTTTGACTTGGTCGTCTGCAAAGAACCCCCTAGGAATGGAAGCCTTCACGCCTCCTCGTGGAAGAATTATGATGCCTTCATGTTTCGCACCCTTTTTCGCCTGAAAGCAATATTGTCTAGAGGATCTTCGAATCTTCAGAAAAATGAAATGGCACCGACAATCACTCACTCAATTCCCTCATTTAATCCAAGGCGTACAATGTTTTTGGTAAAATAACATTTTCTGTCTTGAAGTTTTTCTTGAAAAGGCTTTTCGTCCAGCAATTCCGTGTCAATATGCCTGTAGTAATGCTCCGGGGGAGGGTAAGCGCCGTCATCACGATTTTCCTTGAATGAACGAAAGATATTGAACAGGACGTGTATTTTTCCGGAGTCACTGAGATACACGATATCTCCAACCTCGGTGCCTCTTTTGCGCCCACTTTGGCGATTCGGAGAGGGCTGTGGATGCCACAGTGGAATGGTTTTCTTGTCGGTGCTAAGGAGGCGTAGACCCATGTACACAGGGATATGATCCTCTATGCCCGAGTGCAAAATCCACTGAAAATTAAATAACAATGAGCAGGACAGACTCGGTGGAGAAGCATTACTCGCCTGGCCTTCGCTCACGCCAGTGAATTCCTTTAGAGCAGGATAACCTTCCGGCGACGCATTAGATGTAATTTCTAGCGATATGATAGACATACGGTACCTATCGGATCGCCAAGCGGTGTAGTAGGCACGCTTGCATCGACGGGAGAAAGCGCGACCTGTCAGGTGTGTTTAGGCTCAGCAAAATGATGAGCAATCTCTAGCTCACCTCTTTGGATCTAGATGTAGCGGATGCTGGAAAAACGTTCCAAGGGTAGTCAAAATATTTGCAAAAAAAATCTCACTTTGACGTCCCTCTATAAATTCTGTGTCCTTAGGAGGTGGCGGAGGGGGGCCTGAAAACTCAATCTCCTCCTGACGGTCAGTCGTCCGTTTCGCCTTCGTAGAGGCGCTGCTGATTGGTATGTTCATCCGACTCCCACTAGACTTCAGATCAGAACCACGTCCTTGCTTGTCTTTTCCTTTGCCAAAGCTGAGATCCTTCAGTTCAGAATCGAGTATATCAACGGACTCGTTTCTATTATCTTGTGCTTGACTTCTTTCTGGGCGTACGATGTCCGACAAGGCACGGCCTGCTTTGGAAATCAGTGACAGTTGAGGACGACCAGACCGCACGATTACCATAAGGTCCTGGTGGCTGCAAAGGATCTTCTCTCCGTTTACTACCACCACTTGGTCTTGTCCTTCCCAGTGGTTCGGAAATAGCAGGGCCTTTCTGTCCTGAAGACTGCTTGAAATTATGATCTGGTCGAGAGCCTCAATCAATGGGTCATAGTAAACCACTGAGAAATTTAATGGTCGCTTACATGGAGCAGAAGCAGAATCTGACGGTTCCCTCTGCATAGCAGGTGCAGATTCATAAGTAGGAATGTCACTTTGCAGGGCTGGAAGTATACCGGGTAAGAGACAGTGTTATAATAAATCTCTTCGACACTCACGAAAATATTCAACTTCTCGTGTCCGGCCTGTATATCCAGAATGTTTAATAGACACTCTGGTTGAAGAACGGCGCTTACTGATATCGGAGGAGACGAGGGGGAAGTGGGCGGGGCGCTCTCTATTGGGCGAGATGTTATCAACGGAATATACAATCAACAGGCAAAGCCAGACGCACGAGGAGTATGGTAATGGTTATGGATCGTCATGTTAGTGACTTCGACTCTATTGTAACTCTTATTATTATAAGCGTCAGTCACTTGGCTTGTATTCGTATTCCCGGTATCGCGATTGGTGACATGAGGTGCCGGCGCGTAGGTGTTCTGGTAAAGGGCTTGATTTTGTCCGACAATGGGAGCCGACTGGATGCGGTTATCATAAGCGTAAGGTGCCATCGCATGGCTGGGCGACGCTTGCCACCTCGCCGTATCACCAGGAGCAGGAGCAAGTGGCGAAGCGGTAGGACGTGGCTGACGAGGATCATATGGACTAGCAGATGGACCAGCAATGGCTTGAGTATTCCCGTAGGCCAGATTGCGATCGTAGCCATCCTCGTCCTCATCATCAAGGCTTCGCTCTGTCCGTGTTGACGAGGTCCTGATATAGAACAATAAGAAATGACGATCAGCCACGGCTCAGGATATAATGTCGCACCTAGAATAATTACTACTAGTAGACCAAGCCGCCTCAGGACGTCCAGACATCCGATCCGCAGGAGATCGAGGCGATTTCGAAGAGCCAGAGGGCGCGCTGCTGGAGGAAGCCATGGAAGGGAAAATAACACCGCAATCAATGACGTTCTCTAATTATAAGACGCTGGAGGACACCAAGCGTGTAGAACACGAGGATTCTTGGGTTGGCAGTTCCTTCGGGCCGCTCAATGGAAAGAAATCAAAAGGGCATCTCCGTACAAGTAGAGGCGCCTATTTACTGTTCCCCCCACCAAGATAAATGCCTAGATTTGATGAATTGGATGGACTACAGAGTGAGTCGCCAATGCCCAGGTCCTGGCCTGGTGAAAAGGCGAATTGCTTAGAAGTCCCTGCCCCCGCCTAGGTATTTCCGTAAAAATACCCTCTGTGGGCGCATCGTGATGAGAGTCGAGGGAGCATGCCGATACGAGTCATCAAGAAAACGAGCTCGCCGCGGGATCCCGGTAAGATACGATTGATTAAGAAGACCACCGCAAGGAGCCTGACAGCAAGAAAAACATGGCAGCCTGGAGTCTTTTGGCAAGCATTGTCCGTCGGAAACTCAGCGAATATCGCCTTGAGAAAAAGTGTGTCATGCAGGGGTGATTGTGGTGGGGGAGCTGTCACAGATTTTCTCAGAAAGCCTGAGAGACCTTTTGGCTTCGCAGTGAGTCAGAAAGGGCGGGGACTTGGAAGCTTGAGAGGAGTGGGTCAAGGTGCTATGGGAAGAAAATCCGGGGCGAGTGCATTTTCCGTGTGGAAATCGGATGAGGGCTTTCCTGCATGCGGAGACAGTAAAGCGTCTCTGTGCCCAGTAGTAATTCAAAAGGGGAAATTATCAAATGGAATGATCTCAAGAGCGCCCTGTACATGATGCTCTTGCTTGAGTCTGGCGTTGGTGGGAGGTACAGGGAGTGATTCGGAGAATCGGAGTTTCAATTCCATCCGCTTACGACATGTCGTGTTTTGATAAGATTGCTTTGATATGTCAATCTTATCTTATCATCTCCTTGACCATGGAGGTCGTCTCGCGTTGGTGACCTTGAGGGTCCTCAACCATCTTTTCCTTTGACCACATCCTTCTCCTGCCCTCCCTAACTCTCAGAAAAAAGCACCAGATAGACCAGGAGCGATGCCTGCCCCAGCCAGTTTTTTTCCCTGGAGAAATGCGTTGGTCATCTGGTGCAAATCTGGCATTGAAGGACCCTCTTCGTGTCCTGCTTCGCTCAAGGTGAGTCCCCTTTTGAAATGAGATAATTAGCAAGCTGATAATTTGTCCCTTAGGTTCGCCTTTACAGTGAATATTCATCTACTTAAACTGGACCCCTCTCTACTTTAATTCACGCCACGGCGTACCGGGTCACTCAAAACTCGAAGGCGGGGATTATGGCGGGCCATACATTAAGCCGCAGCTAGTCTCGTGCCCAGACGTTACGGTGCTGCTTGATACAGAGGTGTGCAAAGATTTGGATCATAGAGTTTGGACGACTTGCTTTTTTGAATTGACATCCACCCAGGTCAAGCGTTCGCCGCTTCTTTTTTGTCGGCAGCATGGGCTCCTTGTGCCAAGTCATTCGATCATGGTCCTCCTGATTCGAAATCTTCTGTGCCGTTTGCAATTTAGATCACTAGCGCCCTCGGAGTCACCCTTCCTTCCGGCGCTTATGACCCTGGGGACGTAAACAACAACGCAATTATCGATTAATCGCCTGATCGGAGAACAGCACACAGAGTCGAAGCGACCCTGCTTCTCAAATTCTGGCTGACAGGCGTCTCAGAGCGCCCATCGTAATTTATCCCTGCAAAGTGAGTCTTCGAGCTTGCTTTGAGCAGATCGCATGCTAATTTACGAACAACGGAATTAAAGAGACTCGCCATCGTTCTTGGCCCTGTAAACCTCCAACTCGTGTCGATCTCGTGGCTCGGACAAAGCCCATTCGGGTCTAGAGATCCAGAGTGTGACGCTATTCTCGCAAGAAGCACCATTGTCTGTGAGAACGCCCACAGGATCAGGTCGAGTCATTCGTCTAGCCCGAGGCAAACGAGGCAAGCCAAATGCCTCAGAAAAGCTTAACTTCATCCGACGGCCAATAAAATAGAGAGCAAGCTAAAAGAGCCGAAGCAGGTGAAGGGTCGAAGGTGGAGTTTGCTCAGCCACTTGAGCCTGTGGTGCTGCGCATCAATTGATTAATTTTGCACGTTTCCTTACGTAATTGCACTGCTGATTGATGATAAGTCAGATAACAACCCAATTTTTTCTTTTAAGCACGGACGGCTTTCCTGCTCTTCCTTTGTCCACCACCACCAACTCTTCAGGTCTTCACTCCCGTCTTTCCAGGTTCGTTGCTCTGCTTTGTCGTGGATTCTGTGGTTTTGAGGGAAAAGGTACGTCGTTGGGCTTGATTTCTTTGTTTTGGATCAATTTTCGCGGGTGGCGGAGGTCCTGGAGGTTTGGAGGCGGGAAAAAGTTGTGACCCTGTCGTTGGCAACTGAAACCTCTCTCTTTTTCACTCCTCCACGTCGATTTATGGGCGTGTTGACTGCTGCTTCTCGGGCACTGGCATCGCGTTGCTTGTTACAATCCACCTCTGCTGCTGCATCCTCCTCGACGACCTCCCTTAGCCGTCTTTCAAACTTTTCAGTGATCAAAAGAGTTCGGATCTTTTTACTGATCGACTTTTTTTTCTTTGCAGATCTAACCTTTTACTTGTCGTCTCTCTAGACCACCTACTCATCATCTTACTCAAACTCCTACTCAAACTCAAAAAGAATGTCTGGCGCTCGTGGTTGCTTCAACTGTGGTGGTTGTGCGTGTCGTCGTTGTTGTCGTTGATGTTTTTCCCCTTCCCTTTCACAGCTTCGAGGAGCCTTTCACTTCTTTTTTCACACCTTCACTTCCTCGAAGCACAGGCTGCAGGCATGCATTGCATGCTCCATGACGGATAGGAGGCCGTAACACCTTCTAGAGCTGCGCTGTGCTCTCTAGCTCCTAGCTGTCGTGCTGCGCCTTCCTTTTCTTTGCCTTCCCATAGACGGTGGCGGCGTCATGGGTCTCCTTTTATCTTTGTCATCACTCTTCTCTTCACCCTTCTTTGCCTCTCTCCCCCTCTTTCCTTCTTTCCTCCCTTTCTCCCCGTTCTTCGCGTGGGTGTGGTGTGGTTATTTTGGGGCGTCCTTTCACCTCGCTTCGTCATCTTTCACATTCATCAAAACCTTCGACGTCTTTTTGCTTTTTGGATGCCCCACGAGAGCTTCTAGGTTCCTTAACGTCGAACGATAAGCTCGTCATGTCGGAACATAGTTAGCACACGCCATCTCGTCGCAATATATTCATTTTTTTATCCTGCACACTGCCCGCGTTCCCATTTACCGCCAAAATCGCCATGATCACCACCACCACATCTCGTCCTTGCATAATGTAGCTTCCTCTGCCCCTTCTTTCCTCTATCTGCCTCCTCTGCCATGGATCGTGTCTCACATCTCTTATAGTCGGCCATCAAGCTGCCAACTGCCCCAAGGCTGGCACTCCTACCTGGTAAATAAGATCTCTTCATCGCGGTGCATTATCGGATAGCCTAGTACTCCCGATATGAGATCGAAACACGTCACTGAGAGCCTGTCGTTCTCTGCGATGCCAACACTGTTTTCTAATTCCCGATCTCTAATTGGATGCTGATCTGTTATTCTTTCTGTCTTTTCTTAGCTACAACTGTAAGTAGCTTCATGATCGATCTTAAAGTGTCTGTTGTTGATCGCTTGTTTGATCTTTCTGCTGGGTATTATAGGCGGAGGTGAAGGCCACGTCTCTCGCGATTGCAGCCAACCTGCCAAGGCCAAGTCTTGCTACAAGTGTGGTCAGGAAGGACACATCGTACGTCCTCTTCTCTTCTTTCTTTACCTCTGGCGACAGTTGCTGATCTGCCTCCCTTTTCTCTCTATCCAGAGCCGTGACTGCCCAGAAAACAGTGCTTCCGCTGGCGGCGACTGGGGCAGCAGCAGCAACAGCAGGTCCTCCGGTGCCGAGTGCTACAAGTGCGGCAAGGTTGGCCACATCGCTCGTGCGTGCCCTGAGGCTGGCTCGGGAGGAGGTTACACTTCTTTCAGTAACAACCAAAAGACCTGGTGAGCTTCTCCCCCTCTTTCCTTTTTCTTTTCAAAGGCCATGGTGAGCTGATGGTCGTGATTTTGTTCAATGTAGCTACTCTTGCGGTGGTGTAGGTCACTTGTCTCGCGACTGCGTCCAAGGATCAAAATGCTATAACTGCTCTGGCACTGTACGTTGATGTTCGCCAGTGTACTTTTGAGGTTGTCCTGACTTCTTCGTTTGTAGGGCCACATCAGCAGGGATTGCCCCCACCCCCAAAAGCGTGCCTGCTACACCTGCGGCTCTGAGGGCCATCTCTCGCGCGACTGCCCCGGAGTCGGTGCTGCTGAGAGTGCTGCCTAAGTGCCCCACCGTTTGTGGCGTGGCGGTTTAGGTGCGATGGGGAGAAGAGGGAGTCGTTCGTCATTATTTCTTGGTCCTGCTTCTGTCTGTATCATGCTCTTTTCCTTCCTCTCTCCAGTACACGCTCATCATCATCTGTTTGCTGCTTGTAACGATCTGTTCTGTCGCATTCGCCCGTAGTCGATATATCTTTTTCTCGTCGCTATCATTCTCATCGACACCGTCATCGTCATTCTGTCTCACTGCTCTTTCCTTCTCTTTCGCCCATAGCTATGCTCGCACTAGTAATTCCATCACGAAAAGAGGACCCCGAAACAATATACACGCATGTTTCGTCTGTACCCCATGACAATCTGTAGACGCCCCTAGCCCAAGCCAGAGCCGTCGAGAACACAAATGCCTCACGTCAGAGCGCAAATGCCGCTGATAGGACGGACCCGGCTCGATCCGAGTTGCGGAATGAGACTTTTTCTCACCGCCTGCCCACCAAACAAACAAATCCCCGTCGCCCCTCCTCGTCTCCCTCGTCATACTCTATAGACTTTTCCCTTCCCCTCCTCCCTAAAATAATTTCATAAAAAGGAACCATGCAAGCTCTCCGCCTGGCGCGCTCTGCTGCCCGGCCACTCGGGTCTGCCCACATCGTCAGCGGTGCTGCCCGCAGATGCCTCGCGACGGCCACCGCGAACCACGTCGAGGTCGTCTCGTCCAACTCTAGCGCGTCTGCTGCCCCGGTTCCGCTGAGCAACATTGAGGCGCTGTGGGAGAAGCTCAATGCGGAGGAGAAGCAGAAGGTGCATGAGCAGCTTGAGACGCTGCAGCAGAAGGATTGGAAGGAGCTGTCGCTGGAGGAGAAAAAGGCTGGTATGTCGTAGTTGCTTCGTTTCTGGGCTTCGGTTTTTTTGCACGGCACACGGTGCGCTGCTGCCGCTGCATGGCGCCGCGCTGTTCTCTGTTCTTGCTCTGGACTGTCTGGCAAACCAGCTTATCGTGTTTCTATGCAGCATACTACGTGGCCTTCGGTCCTCATGGGCCTAGAACCCCCACCAGCAAACCCGGAGACAACCTCAAGATCTTCGGCGCAACCATCGCCCTCGTCGGCGTCGCTGGCGTCCTCTTCTTCTCCCTCAAGCAATTCGGTTCGTGGTCAAAAACCTATTCTCGGCCTATCCGAGTCCTTGCTTCCACACACTGACGCGGTTGTTGTCTTATCCCATTTTAGCTGCTCCTCCTCCAAAGACGATGTCCAAGGAATGGCAAGAGGCCTCGAACGAGCGTGCTTTGGAGATGAAGCTCGACCCTATCACTGGTACGTGCTTTTTTTCCTGTGCGGTCTTTTTGCGTTGTAGGCTTCTCCGGATTTGGGCGGAGGTCGGACGCGGTCATATGAGCGGACTCTGCATTTGTTATTTCCGTCCTTCCCCGCTCCGTTTTTCTTATTGCCTCTCACCCGTTCTTCGCCTTTTGCTGCCTTTCATCATGGTATTGGAATACGAGTACTGATTACCTTTCTTCTGGCATTTCGCAGGTATCTCATCAGAAGGCTACAAAGGAAAAGGCTTCGTTCAATCCAAGTAGATATTTTGAATATGACGCTGTCGAACTCATCTTACACTTCACTCTCATTCCTCGAACCAATCAATACTTTATTGCACATGCTTATTATCATGGAGCTATTTCGTCAGTTGTGGTCAGTCTGCTTGAACCTTTGATGTCGGCATCTCCCCGCAGCCCAGACCTGCAAATGAACTGCCAAGGCAAGCTTTTCATCACCGAAGAAATCGATTCTCAGCACCAGGATATCAGGCAACAAAACCAACCCGAAGGTCTTCAAGCTTCGTGGCTTAGATTACTTCGCCTGGCTTGTTCTCCACATGGCACGGAACGAAACGAAAACCCACCAGTGGCTTCTACCCTGCTCACTGCGTGCCAGTGAGGTCGTCCACAAGAACAAGACTTGTCATAGAAGGCGACTGCGGCCTCGACTTTTTCAATCGTGCTCAGGACGTCTGTTTGACCACTCGCGACTCCCTTCAGTGAAGGAGTAGCAGCCAATCATCAATGTTCTGTTACATAAAATGTCTTGGCACGATTTCAGCTTTGCTGAATCCTCCTGCAGCAGAGTTTTTGATAGCAAATGCGCAGGAACGCGGCTTTTATTTCTTCTCCCGATGGCAACAACACCTATACGCTGTGTCGAGGTCGATATTGGGGAACGTGCCGCAATTCATGAGCTTCCAGCAAAGCGGGGAAAGGGATCTGAGTCGACATCTTATCTTATCACATCACGTTACTTCTGTAGATAGCGGCACAAGATCCGGATCCGGTGATTCCGGTCCCTCGCCGGCCGTTGCTGATGCGTCCCCGATCCGCCTGTCTGCTTTCTGTCTGCACCTCCGTTGCACCTCCTTCCTGCACTTGAATGGACTCTCCTTTCTAAACTCTAAACGCGGGGCCTCTTCTTCCTCAGACACCTACTCGTAACTTGAAAACTTCCATTCACGAGAATACCCAGCATTCCCAAATTTCTTGTGACCACTGTCTATATTTTCCCATAGCGCCTCGCCCACATCTCTGAAGCCTCCCACTCTCCTCTGACTCGACTCAACACCAGAAAGTCTCTCATGGCCTCACAACAAAAAATTCCGTGACAGGACCTCCACTCCAATCAGCTTTGTGCCCTCCCATATGGCAGGTATCTTTCTCAAGACGATATTCGCTGAGTTTCCGGCGGACAATGCATGCCAAAAGACTCCAGCTTGTCGTGTTTTTCGTGCTGTCAGGCTCCTTGCGGCTGTCTTCCCAATCGGTCGTATCTTACCGGGATCCCGCGGCCTGTTCGTCTTTTCGATGACTCGTACTCTATCGGCATGCTCCCTTGAGTCTCTCATCATGATGTGCACACAATGGGTATTTTTGCGGAAATACCTAGGTGTGGCTAAGGGCTTTGGGCAAATCGCGTCTCTTACTCACTCAAGGTCTCGCTTTGGCTACTCGGCTGTTGAATCTGTTCAAATAGTCACTTTCAGGCACTCACCCGAGCGAAGGGCGAAGAGCAAATAGGCGCCTTTACGTATGCGGCGGTTGCTCTAGCTTGATCGCTCTGCGTCGAGCGGCCCGAGGGAACTGACAGCCAAAGAATCCTCGTGTTCTACACGCTTGATGTTCTCCAGCGTCTTTATAATTAGAGAAAGGCTTTGATTGCTGTTTATTTTCCTTCTCCCTTCCATGGCTCCCTCCAGCAGCGCGCCCTTCAGCTCGTCGTCGAAATCGCCTCGATCTCCTTCGGATCGGACGTCTGCACGTCCTGGGGCGTCGTCTTGGTCCACCAGCTACTCTAGGTGCGGAATATTATTTCGAGCCGCGGTTGATCTTGATTGCTCATTGTTCTATATCAGGACTTCGTCGACGCGGACTGAGCGAAGCTTTGATGATGAGGAAGAGGAGGGCTACGAGGAAGATTTGACCTACAGGAATAAGCAAGCTGTAGCTGGTCCTTCTTCTAGTCCGTATGATCCTCGTCTGGCACGTCCTATCGCTTCGCCGCTTGCTCCTGGTCCTGGTGCTGGTGAAATGGCGCGGTGGCAGGCGCCGCCCCCCAACAATGCGATGGCTCCCTACCCATATGATAACCGCATCCAATCAGCCCCCATCGTCGGACAAAACCAAGCGCTGTACCAGAACACCTACGCGCCGGCACCTCATATCTCGAACCGCGATACCGGGAACACGAATACAAGCCAAGTGACGGACGCTTATAATGATAAGAGTCGGCATAGGGTCGAGGTCACTAATATGACGATTCACAATCACTATCATGCCCCTCGTGCGTCTATCTTGGTCTTTTGGTTTGATATGCTGTTGAATACTTTTCGTTTGTCAGAGAGCGCGCCGCCCACCTACCCCTCGTCTCCTCCTATATCGGTAAGCGCCATCCCTCCGTCAAAATCTTCTGTTAAGCACTCTTGATATACAGGCCTCGGCATCAGGACCGTCTGCGCCATCGGCATACCCTTCTGCTCCGAAAGAATCCAGAAGAAGGTCGAGATCAAGGGGACGAGAAGTTGAATACTTTCGTGAGCGTCGAAGAATATTATTATAACTCTATCTCTGACATCCTATGTACTTGCAGCTCTGCAAAATGACATTCCTATCTATGAGTCTGCGCCTGCTATGCAGAGGGAAGCGTCAGCTTCCACTTCCGTTCCATGTAAGCGACCACTGGATTTGCTGGTGCCCACTACGAGCCACTGACGGCTCTCGATCAGATCCTAATTTTAGGCACCCTTCGGAACAGAAAGCACCTCCTGCCACGGACCCGACGGGAAGGACGAGGCCGAGTGGACATGATCAGTGGAGAGGAGACCTTCTTCCACCTCAAAAAACCTCTGGTAATGATACAGTGCTTTGCTCTAGAAAAATACTTACCACGCTAGTAGGACGGACCTCATCCGGGGTTGTTCGTCCAGAAGGAAATAACGTGCAACACAGTCGAGCCCAATCCGTTGATCGACTCAATTCTGAAATGGCAGCTCTCTCTGTTGAAAAGGCGAGGGGTAGACAAAGGAAGGATAATGATCCCGGTCTCAATGAAAATCGATATAATGTACCCGTCCTGACAGCATCTGGCGGGGATCAATATTCCAGTGAGATTAAAGGCGAGTAGCAACTTCATACGAGAGGAATATGATGTTTACGAGCTCCCAGATCCACCTCCACCACCTCCTAAAGATCAAAATCAAGGTATTAAGTTCGGTACAATTCCTCTTCAATGACTCATTTTCGTCCCATTTCTATGCCTGACAGAGGTTGGTATTTTTTCCAAGTTTTCCAAATTGCGTACTCTGTTGACTTCAACATATATGATAGATTACTAGACGTGGACCACTTTCAGTTGTGACTTCAGAGCTAAGAAACCTGGGTGCCGTCCATCACCAGCTGTTCACGATTCATGTAGAAACTTATCGTTGAATTACTGGCAGGACATCCAGCTCTTCATCCCTTCAAAGACAAATATGGTCACTCGGTAAGCATATGAGTTTTTTTTTTGCTTTTTCACCGCTTGGCTGAATGTAGCACTAAGTGGACGCTGAGTCCTGATCTGGCTGATCATATTAAGAGTTACATGAGCCTGTACTTACTTGATAACAGCATCAAGGCCTTCCCACTTTGGAACCCGCGGCCTCTTCTTACTCGGCTCAACGGACAAAAAAGAGGGCTCGAGATTGGTGATATTGTTTATGTCAGTGGCTCTGGTCAAGTCCATGTCATCTTCAATATCTTCCGCTCGTTCAGGGATAACAAGGATGACGGAGTTGACCCGCCACCAGAAGTTCAACATAAGGCACTTCAGTACGACACTTTCCTTGGGTCTGAACGACCACACGGCGAGGACATACCAAACAGGAAGTATTTCATTACAGACAGAGTCGGTCTCACGATCGAGAACGAGAAAGATGGCGTCGAGTGAGTAGACACCTTGACATTCGAATTCCTTTTGCTAAGTTGATGGTTTTCGATAGACGGTACTCCTTCAAGACTAGCAGGAAGGCGAGCAAAGAAGGTATCCTCATATTACCACAGGGCGCGAGGAGGGAGGCTATCCCAGAAGATTTCTTCCACAACGAAACTGTGAAAGACCACTTCCAGAAGTATTCACCCGTTTGGTATGAGCATATGCGGGCCAAGCATCCTAGAATAAAAAACGGCTCTCTACTTCTTGTTCAGGAGACCTATCGTACATCGACCTGGGGAATAGCAGCACTTTCGGCACAATCGCAGACACAATCTAAAGACTCTCTCGACCTCCGATTCCATCAGAAGTCGCGAAACTCTCCTGAGTATTACTGGGTCAACCCATCTAATCGGTGGAAAACAGACTCGGGTTCGTCTTATTCAGAATCGAGCACTTCTGGGCCTCGGGCGCCGCAGACGCATTGTGTGGGGGTCACATTATACTCCCTTTCGCTAGATGCAAGGACTTGGGACCAGTACTTCGACCTCAAATCCGGGCCAGTGGTACCGCCAAAGGATATCGATCCCCAGTCACATTCACCTTCCGAGAGCGCTCCAACTCTGTCTTCTGGAGGAAATAGCTTTAGTTCTCCCGTCAGATCGACATTGTCTAGATTGTCACCAGGTTTCTGGAAGAAGGGCAAGAAGACGGATGCAAGTACCTCAGACAGCGGCTCGCGAATGACAGGTATATGGCCAAGAAGATTCTCCATTATTAGTTGATGATAACCGATTCTTTCTAGATGAAGAAGCCCCTAAGGAGTATCAGCTGCTGTTCGACGGCAGAAAGTCTTAAGAACGTCAGTGCTTACCGGCGAAGCAAGTAAGAGAAATTAAATACATTATATACCTTATCTTCTTGTCGTGTAGTGCTCTTCATTTACTAGGAGTTTTGCATGCTTGAGTAATGCTCATAGTTGAAGCTCTGAAAGAGAATGAGTCCCACATTAGTCACTGACGACGTTTGGTCCGGGCCGTTTGCTTTCCCACGTCATCTATCCTTCAATCATTCAATGTTGACCGAGCATCCTCAGCCTTGTGCCAAACTCACGTCCCCCGACTTAACGCGTTACGATCGTGTCGTGTCCTCTGTTCGCTCAAGCTCAAAGATTATATCCGTTAAACACATTTTAAGAAGAGTTTAGTCATTTTCAATGATTACAAAGCCATCTGGGCAAGGTGAGCCGCTATTAATTTCTCTGTTGTTGTCCATTATGATAGATTGTGCCATCGCAGACAAACACCACTCACAGGACGTACTCAATGAGAAGGGAGCTAGCGGCTCGAAATTGACATCGGAGGCTGTTCGCGCAGCACTTCTTCAGAGGATTACTTCTTGGGTTGACGACGTGGACCAAAGTACCCGGGTTCTTCTGCTCTACGGCCAGCCGGACACCCTCAGGACCTTAATATCGCAGGACCTCGTTGAGTTTTATCGACAGTCGAAGCGACTATGTAGCAGCTTCTACACGCGGACTGAAATTCAAGGCCGTTTGGAAGAGTCGAATGACTTTCCAGCCATCACGAATCAGACTGGCATGGCTGTACCATGCTTAGTGGATCCTTTGGCGTCTCTAGAGTTTAACAAGGATGTCCCAATACCTGATTTAACTTGCCCACGTCCATTGCCTGACCGACTCCATCCATTATCTACTCGATCACTTCGAGAACGCTCATCCCCTATCAAACCTGACGTCGTCATTATTGACGGTGTAAATCACTTTCACGACCAGCAAACAGTGTTGAAATGCGTTCTGGAAGCTGCCGCGCAGGAGCTGCCTCTCAAATTTGTTATAACCAGTGAGGCCCAGCCAAAATTCGGCGAAGCTTTTGACGATGACGCCTTCCATAATATAACGGTCGCAATTCCCCTGTCAGATCCTACGGATCTGAAGCCCGGTTCTCAGTTTGCATCGAGTAAGACTCCTTTTCCCTGCCCATCTCAGCCACGACGCCGCGTCACAAAACGACCTCTCCAATTCACGAGTTACCCTCGAATCGTCACAGTTCAACAAAGGAATGGACATCTCGAATCTTATTGTCGTTCTTTGCTGTTTGCGGGTCACGGTTTTCCGATGTGGAAGCCATCGGTCACCTCAGCTGCGCCCGTTGAATATCTCCTGAAAGGGGTGAATATAGGCGACGTGGGCATTATTGATGGCTACGGATATTTCCAGTATTATTTTAATATTTTTCTCCCTGCAGAGCATCCTATTCATAAAGGTTGCACGCCTCGTGAATTCCAGCCAATAGAACCACCGCTCCGACCCGATGAATTGATCTATCACAAGGAGTACTTCAAACCCGGCCATGTCATTGCGAGTAAAGGCGTCTGCAAGACACTGCATTCCGAAAATCCTCTGTAATGTTCTTGCACTTTATCATATCTATCATTGATGCTGATGTACTATTTGACTATCAGCGATGTTTCCTTTACATCGACTGAACCGGAAGGAGCAATCCTTATCTTGCCAAATGGCGCTTCACGAGAAGACCTTACCTCTACCGACAGGTTCCATGAGTATGCAAGGAAGAACGCTCCTCACTGGTATCAATACATGAACCACTATGGTTCGGCTGCCCATGCCAATGGTTCTCTATTTCTTGTGACCGGTTGTGACAAGACCGACGACTGGGCACTGGCTTCCTTCCCTTTACATGCTGGCAATACAAAGCGTTCCCTTGACTTGCGATACACCTGGAGACCTGGTCATGAACCTCCCTGGACGGATCCTGGAACCGCCGAGACCAATTTCTATTTTCTCACAGAAAATTCACCCCGTAACTTCAAAGAGAAGAATCAATGTGTGTTTGTTCGGGGTCTGCGGATATCTCTCACCCAACAATCTTGGCAAAGAAGTCTGCCGTACACGGAGGAAGCTAGGCGTCATTACTCCTTCATATTGGGATTCCCAGGTCAATTTGACATTCTGCTGGATAGAGTTTTGGTGTTTTTGCGCATCCATCCCTCGGAAATGCGGGCAATTGACACTGTTACAAATAAGACGCAGGCATGCTTTTTCCATCCTTTCGAATCTCTGATATTGACAATCTGTTCAAAGCACATTTTCCATCCAAACTTTATGATTTCACAGGTCCTTGCAGCCGAGGCAAGTTGGAAAAGATTTGAGTAAATAAACTAACACTAAATTATGCCCAGTACCCTGATGCTGAAGTAACCGTCGTTGATGATGCCGTCTGGTGTTCCCTGGTTCGCAACGTAAGCCCACGACTAGAGAAATGGTGTTGTATCTCACAGGGTGTTTCGGGGCCAGGAATTGTGCACTGACGCGGAAATGAACGAATTGATAACCAGAATACTGCATGACAACGAAATTGTCGAAGATGAAGGTAATGCCAGCAACCCCCTCTTGCTGTACAAGTGGCTCATTTTCTCCAGGTGTAATTAGCCTCCGACCCAAGACCAGAGAAGAGGCAGAACATGTAAGCTGTGACTCTTGTCCTCAGACTGACATCCTCAATTCCTGTCGCAGCCAACTCCTACCTCAATGTTCTCGCGGCCTTTCATTCGAAAGCTATTGCTTCTAGGGTCTGCGGAGCCGAAGCACACTCAATGGGTAAAATGTGTTCCCGTCCAGAAACATGCTAGGTTATTTCGACAGCGGCGTCACTTGTTGTCTGGTATCTCTCGACTGCTGTTGCCCACTTGAACTTGCCGTTGCTCAATCGGTTGCAACTGCTATACCATCCCTTGCCTAATATCGAGGGTATCTCATCTTGTAGAGTACATGTATAATCCATTTCTGAACAGAGACATAGCCGTCTCTAATTGAATCCTGTGTTAGGAACCTTTCGTACGAATGCGAGATGAGTGCAGGTAAGATGATAAAAAGATATAGCTACACAACGATAGATCAGGTTCCATCCGAGCTCCAACCACGGGTATTGGTACCAAGAAATGAACCAAAATTACTCTACAGGGTATAGAGGTGGGTATGAATAAATAATAAACAAGTTACAGTCAAGTCTAGGTTTGAGGCTTACTGGATCTTAGCGTCCAGCAGCAGTCAAAATGATATGCTACAGTTTATGCGAACCAAGGAAGAGAGGGTGGGCGTGGGAGTGACAGAAGGACGGGGGGACGTGTCGGGTTGTGAGTAGGGTTCGTGATGAAGGACAGCGAGGGCTAAGGCTACAGTTTGATCAGATATAGATAAAGAGAGAAATCGATGCCAGGGAAAGAGATGTTTATGTTTTAGATGAATAAAAAGTGAGGGGCCGGACGATGACGGATGTCATGAAGAGGGAACGGGGTGCAGGCACAGCCTCCACAAAGCAATTCTGAGGCACAGAACGAAAAGCATGAAGGCAAGGCTTGTTGTAAAAGGAGATGATGAGGTCGAATAGATAATGTCGCAGCATGGACCTGGGATGACGATGACGTTGAATTGCACCCGCGGTCGCTTTGAACCCATCAATGACACGAAACACAATTTCCCCTCCTTCACGCGACCTCGAAATACGCTTGCTGACCGAGGTTATGCCCAAAGGTCATCTCATGATTTTGGGTGCCTGAGCTACCCATCATGATCGGCTTGGACATTGGATCGTGCATCCCGTACATGCCCGGCTGCTGCTGGAATTGCTGTTGGTAGTGCGGGTTGTGGTTCATGTCCACGGCGTTGTCGACACTGTACATCCCGTTGCTGATCATGTTGTGCCCATCGACCGAGTAGGTCTGATCTTGACCGTAAACCTGGATGGTAGGAGGGACTGCTTCTGGAGGCGTATAGACACCAGTTGGCATATGATATTGGTTCTGATGTGATGGAGGCGCGACGCTGCTCCATGACCCATCAGTAGATGCTGAGCTCTGAGATTGACCGTGCACGAGCGGAGGAACAGGGATGGAGATGTCGATGGGAGCAACCATGCCGGTGCCACCAGAGACTGCAGCACCGAAAGCGTCCGTCGGGTCGATGGCTGTATGAGATGCCGCTGACAGTGTTCTGCTGTGCCCACCACTTCCTAGTTGCGAGGAAATACAGTTTGCGCTGTTCCCGAAAGAGAAATCAGCAAACAACCCGGCAGCGGCGGGATCGACGTCTGGTAATGGGTTGTGATCCTTCTCGACAGGCATGGTCCCCATACCCATGTTGAAGCCGGATGACATACTGTAGGTAGGGTCCATATTATTAGAGAAAGGTGCTGGCATAGTCCAAGATCGCCTGAAGAAAGGGCCAGCACTGGATGCTCGTCTCTCCAAGGAGGAACGAGACGTAGTCTGCATGCCAAATATCTGTGGCTGAGGGTGGAAGAGGCCCTGACTGTCCGGTTGGATGGGAGCATGACTGTGAAATTGTTGCTCTTGCAACAGGTTCTGACTCTGAGCAGGAGCAGACGAGATTCCTTGCCCGAGTTGATGCGGAGGGAAGGGCGTAGATGAGAATTGAAACGACATACGTTGCTGTGCAGTTTGATTGGCCTGCCAGCTGAATGGATCAGGATTGTTGAACTCCTGGTGTCCCTCATGCTGATCATCAGGCGCAAAAGGAGGCACAGCTAGTAAAGGCATCCCGCCAGTAGCCGCGGCCGACGGCAGGAATGGATTGGGATTTGCAAACCACTCTGCGTTCGGTAAAGGCAAGGGCACAGATGACGGTCGGCGAGGGTAAGCGATGGCATTGCTGGAAGAGGGGAAGAGCATGTCGATGGCATTCTGGGTAGAGAAATCGATGCCAAATGGAGGATGGACAGTGGTAGGCATATGGATCGTCGGGGCGACATTGATGGGGTTTTGGACGACGTGACTGCCGTCGGGATTGTACCCACGTGGAGGCGGGGGATCGAAGCTTGGGCTTCGACTGTCAGAGTCCACGTTGTAGTCGAATACACTGTCAGGATCGAGGCCCAAAGCGGCGCCCAGGTTGAGATCATTCTCTCGGTGCCGGATGTCGAGCTCGCGCACAGCCTTGGCAAGGTCCTCACCCTCCTTGCCTTCGAGGAGTAGTTGGGCAACTTCTTCGGCCCTGCGCTCGTCCGCGGTCATACTGGACTGCCTGTCATCATTTCTGGACGAGTCATCCCTCTCTGACTTGGATTCAGGAGAGCCAGCTTTCCTCTTGTGCTTGTTGTGGACAGGACGGAAGCGATAGTCCGGAAACATGGCCTTGTGGGCGGCCTTTTCTTGCTTCGCTCTGACTTCCCAAACACGTTTCTGTTCAAGGGGAAGCTGACGCCAGTATTCACCTGTGAGAACGTAGGGAACACGCAGCAGAAGCCCATCAATATCGAATGATACGCCAGCAGATAGTGGCGGACGTACCAATAATCTTCGATAAGCTGACGTGGTTGGTCTCGACGCTGCCCGGGACGTGCCTTTGCTTGACGAAGTCGGCTCGGAAGAGCATGAATGCATTGGGTGGCCTCGGGATATAGCCCTGCGACCTCCGCTTCCCAGGCGGACAACGTTTACGTGTCTGGGGCATTTGTGGGACAGTTTCTGCACCTGAAGACGGGAAGAGCTTTGCACTCAAAGCCTTGACGTTCGGTCCAGCTGCAGCATCGGATGCAGCAAGGGCGATGGAAGCAAGAGGATCCCCCGCATCGTCTTCGGCGTCCTCGGTCTCAGTGAAGCTCACTGGAGTTACGTTGGGCGCAAACGTGACTGGTCGAGCTGGGATGCCATAGACGCCCGGTTTGGCTGGAGAGACTGCGAAAATGGTAAGGAAGATCGTTAGCGAGCCGCAGTCAAAGCCTGTAGTAGCAGTAGGGCTCACAAATGGCATGAGATGATCTTCTCCGACGGTCCAGGAAGGGGCGAGAGGGAGGCATCCTTGCGTATTTCTAGATCAAGAAATGTCTGACAGTGTTTGCTCTGGAAATTCGCTTTGTGGATACCGACACCGGACGGGATTGCACTGGCGGAGAGAGAAATGGAAGTGGTGAGAGAGTGGACCTCATCAGCTGGTGGCCGTGCAACACCCGTTAAGGCAAACCATAAACGCTGTGCCATATGCGGACGCCGAAGTGGTATCTAATCTAATCTACGCGTAGATCTTTGAGAGAATGGCAGCGTAATAAATCCGTAAAGGCCCAATAAACTATATACAAATTAGAAATAATGATACACGTTCTAAAGCTCGACTTCCAGCCGTATAGACGACAATTGCTGGTCATGGTTCTCTGGAGATGACAATGATGTCCATCCTCACATTTTGGGCTGTCGAGCTATCGTCGGATTCTAGGCCGTCATCGGGAGGCTCCTTGCACTCGTGGAGGAAGGGCTGGTAATAAGTTTCCCGAAGGTTGAGAATGAGCCGGGAGCCCAGGACACAGGGTGTGAACAATGCAACGGAAAGCGATAGCTGGGCAGCGAGGACCTATCGGAAGGCAAATCAAAATCAACGGCAAATCAAGGATCGCTAGTTACACTCACAGGTTCGCGCATAAAAACGAACAGGTTTCCAAGGCACACAATCAATGATCTGATTGAAGTCGGCGTCAATGTTGAGTCCGACAGGATACCAATCGATGAAGTGAGCACTTACACAAATGGGAACGTAATGCTATCCCTCAACAGGATATACGCCAGGGACGAATCTGCTCCATGCCGAATGTTCCCGGGTAGCGATGCCTTCTTCATGCTTTTTGTCGAACGGTAATGCCTGACTGCAGGCAAGAGAGTGAAGCTGAGAAGAAGTACTTCAAAGGCTGCAATGGGGATCCACAGAGCGTAAAGCCAGCTCGGGTATGGGATTTGTGTGCAGGCATTGACCCCTGGCGCAGGGTCCGAAGCAGCTGGATAGGGAGGCATTAGGGCTGTCTGAGTGTATCACCCGCTGCGACTCACTGGGACCATAAACGAATGCAAGTGAATGAACCACTACCACCGCAAGCCATTCGAGCAGAAGACCGACATAAAGAAACCAGTTGATTCTCCGTTTGTTTTCATACATGCTAGACACCCTGTAGATCATGATGACTAACGAAGTATTAGTCCTTTCTAGACGAGAGAAGGCTCGGTACTACTCACATTGCATAGCGGCCATGACTACGCTTCCTATATATGCCAGGAGAACCGTGATAAAGTTGCCTGACGAAGAAACAATAGCTCGTCATTTCAGAATTTCAGTCAAGATCAATTGCAGAATTTACAACTGCAAAGACCACATTAACTCGCGATATACAGAAGCAATGCCATATACACTCACTCCTGTAAATTCGATTTGACAGAAATTAGTACACTATACAGGAACTCGATTAAATAGGTTCCTTACTTTCTCAGTGCGATCGGCAATGTGCCTTACGAATACTGTCCGAGTCGTAATAGGAGTTAGAAGCAGGCGCAGCAATAGCCTTTCATTTCACTGACCTGTTGCTCCATAGCTATTCAATTGGAAATTCGATTAGTCAAGATGAAGACGAGGACGATCCAACCGAACGTACAGTTGCATGGCATCCCCGAGGTAACGATTCTGAATGTGCAATAAATCAGATATAAAAAAAGGTGTCATGGAATGAACGAACTATGAAAAAGAAAATTTGCACTCTTGTCCATTTCGGCCGTTTCTGTTCAGATTCTCAACATCGTTCCGGCATTTAGGCAGATGACACACCCAAATTAATTCAACCTGAAGTAAGCAGTGAAAATGAGCTCAAGAATGAGATAAGATCGCAACTAAGATCACCTCTTCGTCAAAGGTCGTGACTAAAAATTTCGAGGTGAACGGCACAATTAGCATCAGTCGATACGAGAAAGAGGACACTTACTGTGATCGTAGATGACGCAAGTCGCTGTAGAGGCTAAGTATGAATGCCAAGTAAGAGGGTGTTTAATACATCGATAGACGAGATTAATGAAGACGAACCAAAAAGGAATGCCAGTGCCTGGTCTGCGTACAACCAATCCAGCGACTCCCGAGTCAGATCAGCCATGGGCTATCCAACTCCTTTGCGAGACTCTCACACCGTCGCGCACGCCTCTGATGAGATGAGGAAAGTAGTCGAGCGCCAGAGTTTCGAGCTTGAGGACGTTGAAAATGGGTAAACTTTCCCCAAGCGAGAATAGGACAAAGCCAGTCGCCGGCGGCAGGCTGCTTCTTATTTCAGCCCTTGAAGCGGGGCGTCCGCCAAGGACTGAAGAAACAATCAGGAGAAGAGAAGATACAAAGTGACGACCTGGACGACAGCTAGAGCAAGGAGACGCCCAATTGCTCGACTGAATCTCACCGTTGAAAGAAGAGGAGAGCGTGAAAGGTGTGAAAAAGAGCGGCGGTCTCGCAAGGCCAGGTCATGATGCCCAATACCGTAAAAAGGGCAAATGAAGGCTGAGGAAATTTCTAAGGGCCGTCGACCCTGTCCTAGCCAGAAAGAAGGAAAGCCTGTGTGCGGTTGCGTTCCTGAGCCCCAGTCAGACCGAATAAGATTAAACCATGCTCCTTTCGGATGCATATGCCGGAAGTTCTTGGAAGTGATGGATACCAGGGAGTTTTTGACAGGAGCTCCAAAAATTGGTCCAAAGCTTACCAGTGTAAACCACTCAAGAAAAAGCAGAGTGCACAGCGTCAAGGGAGGGCAGGCACGGACACAGTCCGTCCGTACAGTGAACTTGAAAAAGTCGAAGACCTGAAAATTAATTTTGGCTGAGGCTGAGTCACGGGACTGGTCCTTCTAAGGCCTAGACCATCTGGACGTTATTGCCACCGGAGTTTGACTAATAATAGTACTGGCGCCAAAGAGAGGGCCAAGGCGTTCAACCGTTCATCGTATCTGACATTTGATTGTCACCATATATGTATAGCGCACTTAGTTTTACTAATACAATCACCGAAAGCCATAGTTCAACGCTGCCACTCTAGAATGATAGATTCGTCATTGTTTGGAATTAGAGCCCCGACTGCTCATCAAGACCAGGAAATATCGCTTCATAACCAGGTTCCCAGCCACCCTGATCATCTTTGCGCCAATACATCTTCATATGACCAAGAGAAACAAAATTGAGAGATGGGTAGAGCTTTGCAAGATCGCAAACGCTACGATGCAGGGCACGTCGAGTCATACACGATCGGAGAGGATGTTCTCTAAACCGCATTAGGTGGCCACTGAACGCCCCAAGGAAGACATTGTCGTGGATAGACAGCATCTTCAGACGTGCTGGAAGCGGCAGTATTCCCAAGCATAGTCTCTCAACTAGTCCCTAAGTCAAAGGAAATTCACGTAAATTCAAGGATCATATCTTTATGTTCGCTCTTGACTTACCTTGAAAGACTCGGCTGGACTCATTGGTACCCCTTCTCCATCGACTTCAATCAAAGGCGGCGGGCCAGCGTGGTCCGCATTCTCCTCCTCCCAAGAAACAGATGTGCCGTCATCCAAAGAAAGACGCAGAGCTTCTAATGCGGGAAACTTGCACGCAATTTCGAGAAATAGACCTGGTCGAGGGGACAGAACTGGAAGCGATAGCTCGTTCATCATCAAGGTGGCGGAACTTCGAGAAATACTATCCCAGATCCTTGTCCCCTTCTCCTCCCAGTTTTGGCTAGTCCATGGAGGTGATCGGATTGTTATGGACTTCACTGGGTTCTTTGGAACGAGAAGGGGCACCAGATCAGCCTCTCCGTTGTATTCACAAAGGTGCGGCAGCTTCAAGGTCGGAAGCGTGTCAAGAATTTGAGGCGGAATCCAGCAACACGATGAGTTCGGTAATCCAATAGACAGATGTTCTATCCTAGGACACGAAGCAAGGAATCGGAACAGAACGGGTAAGTCTTCATAATCAAGGTTGCCCGCGTTCAGCGTTTGGAGAAATATAGAAGGTCCCTGACTCATAAAGTGGGTAAGAACCTTGGGGAGCTCAAAGGGTGTGCCGAAATCCAGCGTCACCAACCGCTTGTTGGAGAAAACCCGCAGAGGAGGGTCGCGCTCTTCTTCACCCATCCAACCGGTAAAATGAAGTTCCTCAGCAACTATCTGTTTGTCAAGAGGGAGAGAACGATGAATGAAATGACAGTTGTTTATGTAGATGTCGTGGAGAGATTGGAGTGCAGAAATGCCTGTGACGAGTTCTTCGCCCAAGACGACCCGGTGCAGTCCTAAACTGCGCAAAGCCAGGAATTCAGGCAAGGAACGGCCCAAGGAGATGAGCACCGATTGGTAAACATCCTTCTCTTGCTCCGTAAGAGGTCTGGGGCACTGGATATACCCACTCGCACCCTCGAAAAAATATTCTCTTGTGAACTGAAGAGCCGGAGCCGGAGGTGTCTTGATCCGAAGGACCTTGTCGCAGAATGTGGGTGACGCATCCTCTTTCGTTCCATTTCTTTCATGGTCGTCCCTTGTCTGATAGGTCATGATGGAGTGCCTGGCACTGCGAAATAACCTCTCCCGGAAGATGTCGCGGAAATGTTTGCATGTCAGACTGAGGTTGCTGTAGTCCATGGGACCAAGGATCGTCCAGTAACAGCTTTCTCCACAAAGTTCCAGCCACACTTCCGTTGGGACCTCAACGGAATAGTCTCGGGTGGAAGGCAATGACTGCGATGCTCGAGATTCAGGATTGACGCCCGAATGAAGGGGATCAAGGGGATGATGATGGTCTTCGAATGCTGACATCGAAAGGGTCGAGATAGGGATACGAAAGCTGTGTAAAGGAGGATGAGAAAAAGTCTTTGACGATGACGAAGAGCGCAAGGTATATATATCGGAGATGGGCCAAAGCCTGGAAGACCTCTGCAGTAACAGGCTGAGGCCAACTTTGGGTCAGCAATGGCAGAGATACGCGACCAAAAATCGGGCCAAGATCCCTTGAACGGGGCATGGCCCTAAGATGGCTTTTGCATTGAGGGCAGATCGGTACTTCAGAGGTCGACGAAACGGATCATCGACCATCTATAGGATCCATGTCAACTGGAAGCAAATTCTTGGGGAAGACCACCCTCACCAGTGTTGATGCACCAGTCGTCCACTCGTCCTGTTGATTCTTCTGGCCGTCAACTCGCTCTGTGCTCGCAGGGGTGAACCTGTTCCCTCTCCAGTAAGGATTGTGTCAAGACGCCCGGGCGAGCCTGTAGGTGGCAAGATTAGCATTGTCCCGTCGTTCGCGTTTCTAGAGGTTGCTAGCATCGGAGGCCGAGTTAACGTTGAAAAGTAACTCTAGCTGTGCAATTACATGTCGTCAACGGGGTTACTTTTGCAGCCCGCTTGGTAAGGCAGAGAGTGCGCGAAAAGGCGAGGTATACTGCAAAACCATATGAGGCACGTATCCCCAGACGAATATTCACAATATCTGATGGTCTGATGAGTCCAATGTAAAGAAGCGAATCAATAGTCAATATGAGGGAGTTTGGTGAAATTGGGTATTCCTATACCTCAAGAGTGCCTGAGCTATTTCACTACCGCAGCGAAGAGGATATACTAAGGGTATGGGAATGGGATTGAGCTTGGCCGCCCCTCCGCAGCGAAGGAAAGGGCGAAAAGCGTCGCGTCGAATAATTTGCGATCCATTGGTTGTGGTCAAGAGCAAAGACGGTCGACACAGCCACTAAAGCTACAATCCTGATTTCTCTCTGCGACTCTCATTTACAATTGTCAAAGTCACTGCTCAAGTTTCTGTTCTCAGAGTAAATGAGTCAGATTGGAGTATCCTAAGGATTGAACAGGCCCCTTGTGCTAACAAAACGATCGCATTTCTGCGTCAATGTCGAACTGATACTCCAACAGACAACTAATCCAACCAACATCTCTAGGCCAAGCAAACACATGAAATCCACAGGAGATTGCTCAGACGGACGCGGTGGGCGTCGTGATGGGTGTTGGGAGTGAAACTGGCAGAGACTGAGAAGTGGACTGCGCAATCTAGAATCAAACATCATAAGCACCTTACGACGACAAACCGACGATTCCGAAGAGAAATAGACGGTGCAGATAGACGCTTACAGGGGAACACGTCCATACATACGGATTCGAATTGAATTGCACGCAGGTTGCCCCTTCGCCACAGACCTTTTGATGTGAAGGATAGAAGAAGCAGAAAGCAATGAACCAGGAAAAACAGGTTTATTAGCCGTAGTGCCTGACCCGCAAGGTCATCCATACCGGTGGACCTGTCCAGCCTAGACCACCGCCTAAGGATCATTGAGTTGAGGAATAATTTCAAAGGATGGCGAGAGGGAAAGCTTACATTGCTGCCAACCTTGCGTCTGGCCTGCAACTTGAAGTGAAAGGACGAGAATGGCCGGCAAAAGATGAAAAACGCGGTGTTTGAACTTCATTGCCGTAGAGACTTTGGGGGCTTCAGGCCTCGACCCGAAGGCTCTTATCGAACATCTTTCTCCGGTGTCGACCGCCGACGTTCGCAGCTTTGCAGGAAGGTTGAAAATTATAGATAGAGAGTATCCGATTGACAAGGACTGGTGATGGAGATTCGCCCCCACCACAATGGGCAGCAACAACGCGCTATAAACGGCCAACTTGAACCTAGTGACCAAAGTACAGCAGCGAACCCACTCATTCTTCTTGATGATTGATCCACCCTGAAGTAATAAAGATACACTTCAGTGTCCTCGAAGCCCGGACCCTGTGCCTAGAAGTCAGCTGAAGTTCGAGTCTTAAACCTAATCAAATCGACGAACCAAAGATTAGAAGTGAGTACACGCATAGATAGCTCATTGACGAAGATAAGACTCACTTTAGCCTAAAGGTCGGCAAGTCAATGACATGATGGTGTACTGAACTCAGAAAAAAAGAAAGATCCTCCAGAGACACGCAAGCATTCCCGTTGACGTTGATCCCCGAACAGACGAAGGTTCTGACAGCATTTATCCAGTTGAGCCCCTTTGGACCGTCATGATGAGCCATGCGGGCTTCGACTACAGTTCGTCAACGTTACTGCCACGTTCGTAGATGGCTTCATGAATCGCAAGAGACGCGACGCGAGAACCTGTAGCGTCCATTTTGTATTGTACGAGGACATGGCCGATTAGGGCGAATACATATTGACAACTATTGACAATGTCAGTGACGATCTAGATGTAAGTAAGCATGATAGTCAACCCCGGACTAGCATATTTGCACACCTGTGACCTGAACTCATCGAGAGTACCTTACAGGATGTACTTCCCCGCAGAAGGATTTTGAATATACTGCGTCGTCGAATAAGTAGAGCTCGACAAGAACTCGACGAGAACTCGCCACACGAGTGAGGGTAAAGATGAAAAGAAAGTCAACACAGCCACCTGAACCCAGAAACCTTCAGTTGGCAACGTCAAGGTTCAATTGATATGTATCGGTTGTCCAAGATGGCATTTTCAAATTTCTGATTCAACCCATTATGCTATGTAGATAAAGAGGCACCCCGCCAACAAAATCCTTCCAATTACATACACCCCAGAGCCACCATTTCGATGCATCCAGGCCAAGCTAACACTTCAGCTCCACCACTCCGCTCAGACGGGCGCAACGGGAGTCGTGGTTGGCGTTGGGATTGAACCAGGCAGGGACTGAGAGGTAGACTGGGCGATCTAAAAGCATAATGAGCCCCTTGCGTATTCAGACAGGAAATGTGGGCTTACAGGAGAGCAAGTGGAGAAATACGGGCTCATGTTGAATTGCACGCAGGTGGTTCCGTCAGCGCAGACCTTGCGTTTGGGAAAGGGAGACGGCGAGATACGTGAGAGCGACGCCAACGAGAGGAAGAAAAGGAAAAGGGATCCATTAGCCAGCACCTTCTTGCTCGAAAGGTCATCTATACCGTTGGGCCTGTCCAGCCGATACCTCCGCCTCAAAACAACAGCATAAGCATAGTGAATAATCCCAAGGGACGACGAAAAGAGATGCTTACATTGATGCCACTCTTGCACTTGGCCTGCGACTTGGAGAGGGAGAGAAAGGATGGCGAGAATAACAATAGCAGGTACGAGATGGAAAGGGAGTTGTTCCAACATCATCGCGACGGAAAGTTTGAACCCTTCAAGCTTCAGCGCCTCAGGTCTTGATCCAGAGGCTCTTATATCTGATCATGACGTCCTCTTCGCTTCTTCACCCGCCGACGGTCGCAACTTTGCAGGAAGATCGTAGATAAGTAGAGAGTATCCGATTGGCGAATAGCGGTGATGGAGATTCACCTAAACCACGGTGAGGAGCAACGACGCGTTATAGTTATAGGCAGACAACCCAGTGACCCTACATGAGACAGCAGCTGACCCATTCATCCCCCTTGACAGTTGATCCGCCTTTGAGTAATGACGAATCCAGTGCCCTATAGAGTTTGAGACCTATTCGACCCAACGAAGAAGGCATCAGAAGCGGGTGTACATAGCCGATTGACGAAGATAGACTCGCTTTCGCCTAAAGGTCGGCAAGTCAGTGACAGGGCGGTGTTCTGAATGGTCTTCACAACTTGGAAAGTCGCCGTACAAGGCCGTTGATCTCCGAGCATAGCAAGGTTCTGTCAGCGTTTCTCCAGTCGAAGCACCACTTTGAACTGCCATGATGATGATGACGATGGGCGTTGGAATCGACGTGGTAGACGCGTTCAAAACACCTCCGAGTCGGAAAGGCCGTAAAAGAGCTTGCATGGCATGTCAGGCTGAGGCGGCTGTAGTCGACTTTGGCGAGCCATAGCTGCAACCAGCTTTCATCGAAACCCTCAAAGGAACAGCCAGGCTTGTGCCAAAGGGTCGACCCCCCAACAAGCTCTTGGGACGGCTTGATCGAACTCCAAACTCGACACGGTGATCAGGATGAGACCCGTCCATATCGCATAATCACAATAACAGTGAACCGAGGTCGAGGTGAATAGGACGCAAAACCGCAAGCAAGGTGCTCAACTTGAAGGCAGATGCGGTGTCGAGGTGCAGGGGCCCTCCGTCGGCTACTCTACACAGTGATAGGCATGGACTGTCGTGATTCGGATTCAGGAGCTTTGTGGAAGAGGTGTCCCTAGCCTGAGGTTGGTGGTGGTCAGCAGAGAAGGGGCGGTGGCGAGGATGGAGGATGAGATGCAAGCAACGATGGCCATGAAGTATGGCTGACGCTTGACTGGACTTCAAGAAAAGAAATCGAGAAAAATGGTGAAAGGTCGTCTGTATCCTTCTGCAATGCGACTCGGAAGTTTTCAGCACCACTCGGGAGATCCAATTGATAAAGGTACGTCCATGAGGCACGGCGTAGCTGACCTCCCTAGGTCACCAGATTCGTGGGGCCCTCTAGCTGCTTCAGCCTCAAGAGCAGCCTTGAGTTCTCGAGAGTCGAGACGATACGTTTCAAAGCCGCTATGCACTTAAATCGATTATGTAAGCATATTGAAAGGAAGAAAGAAAAGAAAACTTACACTCCGAAACTCATTAAGTATTCCTCCTAGACCACACTAAGCGCTCCTCCAGAAGCGCAGAAACCACCGTCCAATTCCTGTCGGACGCGCAAGACACCTACACCACCCCAAGATATCCGGCATCTTCAACGCTTGTGAGTCTAGCATGCAAAACCCCCTTTGAAAGACTCTAATCGACCTAGACACGTCTATGAGGGCCTGGCAACCAATATTTTCGGTGCTCCATGTCGGTGATGTCCTTGGCCTGCTTCTGGCTGTATAATAACAGCCGTCCTGAGGCCATACAACTTTGAGAATCCTTGGTTCTGTTCGCTGGTGTTGATTACGTAAGCGTCTGGCAGGGATGGAGGAAAGGGCAGAAAGAAGCTCACAATCTTGTTCGAGAGTTAGTAATCTCAGGGTTGGAGGACGAACACGTGTTATACCAAAGGGTGGATTTGGAGGTGCCTTTCGCTCTTCAATCATCTGGGATTAGCCCACATAAATACTGGGAGAAGCTGGATATACTTGCTTAAGTTTCTTGGTTGTCGCTTTCTTCTGGAGCAGATTCTAGACCAATTACCACCCAGGAAGGCCAGAAGCTGGAGCTGTGGCCGTACGTTGAGGAGTTTCGTCCGGCTATTCCTATGAGGGAGAAAGGGGAGTAAACAGGTCAGTGGAAGGCACGATAAGATGGCATATATGCATGTCTGGAAGATGGGCAGTGAGTAATATGGAGAGAAGAGAAAGGCTTCGTTGATTCTGCTGCACTTGAAGACGGGCTACGCAGTTAGAAGATTGGGAGGTAGGGAAACAAGCAAAGAGGCAGAGGAAGTAAACTCCGAGTATGAGCAGAAATACGAAAGGGCAGCGAGCAAGGCCTCCTTGTGTGAAGAGGAAAGGCAGCACTTTCGTTGCTTGCTGGTCATCGGCGTGTCGTTGTTCAGCACATTCCAATGAAATGAGCCGTCATCAGCCAGTGTGTCGAATAAAGATGAAAACGTAGCATGTATCACGCAGCCTGAAGTTGAGAAAGAAGACACGCCGACCGTCTCTCATATCCACTTGCACGCTCAAAGTCACGTCCGAGGCAACATATAAAGAGTCCTGGTCTATTGTGTTCATCTCCAAATCCAACAACGCGACTACACTGAGTTGACGACAGCGACGCATGCATCATGGCTTAATGTAAGGACTCCTTGGCGAGCTCGGCAGCGTAGGGGTTGCGCGGGTCGTTGCGCCATTGCTCAGCTACAGTTCAAAATCAAAGGAGCACGCGTCAGCACAGCTCGAACACGGACGCAAAGCAGAAGCGAAAAGAGACAGAAGGAGCGAGACGCACATCGGATACCCGACTCCTGCGCCTTCAAGATGAGGTAGGCGGTGATGGTGCCGGCGGCCATGAAGGGCCAGAGGGGCTTGACGATCTACACACAAGGAAGGGAAGGGACAATATGAGATGAGGGAGCATAGCAAAGGCGAGGAGGAAAAAGACGTGCGGGAGTAGGCCACTTGCGGAGTCCGAGGAATGACATGGCTTTTTGGGATGTTCTCTGTATTTCACAACCGCAACAAAGGCACATAAAAGTAGTCAGCAGTAGTACCCGCAAACAGAAAGACAAAGGCGGACTGACAAAGTACGTGTAGAGGAGGTTGTTGAGGATGTGCTGAAGTCCAGACGTCGGGCGGGACCGTTTGGGTGATGAGCTGGGTTTGTTGAGCGCGTGAGATTATCTTGCCTATTCTGGATTTCGGCTTTCTCTCCTGATCAGTGTCGTCACGCTCAGTGCGGTCCGCCTCGCCTCGCGTTTCTGAGAGTGACTGCTGCTCTCTGCCTTCTGCCGTATTGGAAGGAATTTGGCTGGCTCGTTTCTGGTCTTGCGATACTAGTACGCGTCTTGGGGGTTGTTGTATACCCATACTCAAGTTATTGGATCTGCTTAGGCGCAACTTACTCGTGGGCGACAGACGAGGTCGCACCGACCGTATACTTGCAATTCGGTCCTCTGTTACAGTTGGCGGTGTGGCAGTGAAATTACAAGCCATTTGGAACTACAAACTAGAACGACTGCCTTGGTCTTAAAGCTTACATTGGACCCATTCTCGAGCTTGAAGCTCAACACGCGCCATGTCGTCCACCCTCGGCCTCTCATCCGACAACACCTCTTCTAGAATAACAGGGTCAGCGAGTACTTCGTCTGCTGCGCCTCCTCCAGTACGTCTGCTATGTCTTGTCTTGGCAGCTAACCATTGTTCATCTTGCCCTATGCATGCTTTGTCTGAATGCAGTGGCGCCAATTCCCCTTCTTCGACGCCTCAGTCGTCAAAGATATCCACGACCTCAACAGCACACCCGACATCTTCAAGGTCTGTCTCCTTGCAAAGTTCAAATTCAAATCCAAGCACACCCACTAACCCCCTCTTACCCCCAGGCCACCCCAGAAATATCAACCATCACCCGCTCCACCGCGGGCATGCTCGTCGCGGACATCCATGGCTCCATCCACCTGCTCAACCGCGACTTTGAGGCGCTCAACTCGTGGGTCGCCCATGTCGGCGGGCGGGTGACGCATATGGCTGAGCGGAGGGGGGTGTTGGTTACGCTTGGGGTGGGTGTTTTTTGTCTGTTTCTTGCCTTGAAAGAATGAAAGGAGGAAGGGGGAAGAGGCAAGAGGCAAGAGGCAAGAGGACGTGCTGATGATTTTCGTTTTGTTTTTGTGTGCATAGGAAGAGGATTCGGTTCGCTCGCCGTTGCTAAAGATCTGGGATTTGCAGAATAAGGATAAGAAGACGGGTGCGCCGCTCCTTCTAAGGTCGACGAAAGTCCAGGTCAACAACCGACCGCATCCTGTAAGCAATACCCTCCCTCTCTCTTCAACTCTCCTCGCGTCTCTTTCTCTTCTCTTCAGTCTATGAACTTCCTTCTTCTTCCTTTATCCACATTCTCATTGCCATTTCCACTCGCCCTCCATACCCTATCTTCTTAGCCACCTCAATCTTCCCTCCACAAAATTGCTTTCTAAACTTATTAACCCATCCTCCATCTTCTGTCTGCTACAACCCATAACTAACCCCCTCCATAGGTAACTACCCTCGCCCTCTCCAGCACCCTCTCGCACCTCGCCATCGGGCTCGGCGACGGCACCGTCATCCTCTACAAACACCTCGACCAGTCCCTCGCTTCGGGGGGTGCTGCGACACTGACCGCCTCGGCGCTGACGAACCTCCCCAAGGCAAGGGTGATATTCGAGAGCCCCGCGGAGCCCATCACGGGGCTGGGGTTCCGGGAGCCGGTGGGGGTGGACGTCGAAGAAGGCGAGGTCCCATACGCGGACGCCAGGGACACCTCCACCTCCACCTCCCAAGCTCAACCTCAGGACAAAGACCCAGAAACCAGACCCCCCTCCGCAGCACCCAAAGACGACGACCCCCGGTCGCACTGGCACTTCCTCTTCATCGTCACCACCTCGCGCGTCCTGTGCTACCAGGTCTCCGGGCGCGGGTCCGGTGGTGCACCTACAGTCGTCGATGAGGTCGGCGCGGGGCTCGGGTGTGCGGTCATGGATAGAAAAAAGAGGAATGTGGTCGTGGCGCGGGAGGAGGCGGTGTATGCTGTGGGTGTGGAGGGGCGGGAGGGGTGTTGGGCATATGAAGGTTGGTATCCTTTTGATGTGGTTCTCTACAAAGCAAAGGGCAACATGCTAACTAATCCTACTCATACGAAAAGGACACAAATCATCCATCCACACACACGCTTCCTACCTCCTCATCCTCTCCCCGCCGTTCGTCCCCTCGCCCACCTCCGCGTCCGCGACGGTGCGCAACCTCGTCGCGCTCCAGCCCGAGGTCTACGCCTCCCAGAAGGACGTCGTGAAGCTGACCATATTCGATCTGGAGAACAAATTGGTTGCGTATACGGGGGCGTTCGAGAAGGGCGTGAGGGGGGTTGTGAGCCAGTGGGGGTGTGTTTGGGTGCTGGGGTGTGATGGGGAGGTAAATCTGTCTTCCCTCCTTCTTCCTATCTATTATCTACAAAACACCACGCTAACGACATCCTATTCTACCCTCCCAACAGCTAACAAAACTCACCGAAAAACCCACCCCAACAAAACTCACGCTCCTCTTCCAAAAGGGGCTCTACCAGCTCGCCCTCTCGCTCGCCCACACGCAGAACCTCCCGCCTGCGACGATAGCGGAGATCCACAAGCAGTACGGCGACGCGCTGTATGCGAAGGGCGATTTCGACGGCGCGATGGGGCAGTATGTGCGCACGGTGGGGTGGGTTAGTGGGGGGGAGGTTGTGAGGAAGGTGGGTGTTTTTGATTTTTGATAAAAGGGAAGGGGGAAGGGGTGGTGTGATGAGAAGTTGTGTACCATTTGAGGTGCCTTTGAGGACATCTTGCATTCTGTATGCTGGATGGTCTTTGATTTACGTTCGATTATCTGATCCTCCCCTCCCTCCTCTCCTCCCCACCTCTCACTAAACCCTCTACTAACCCCCCCTTTCCCCTCCCCCTCTTTGCACAGTACCTCGACGCCCAGCGCATCCACAACCTCGTGACCTACCTCCAGGAGCTGCACGCCCAGGGGCTGGCCAACGCGGACCACACGACGCTCCTCCTCAATGCGTACACGAAGCTCAAGGACGTGGCGCGGCTGGATCAGTTTGTGAAGGCGGAGGCGAGGGGGGGGAAAGGTGTGTCTCTTGCTGTGTCGCCTCTCCTCTCTTTACGTTTTCCAGCGCTAATTACCCCTCTTTTCTAGGTGCCAAGTCCACCACAGACTCAAGCAACGACCCCGACGACCTCCCCTTCGACCTCGCCACTGCCATCCGGGTGTGCAGACAGGCCGGCTACTTTGAGCACGCGGCCTACCTCGCGAAGAAGTACGAC